>SDVV010031138.1:0-11588 GCA_016164225.1 Gammarus roeselii
CCAGCCCCCCCCCTCCCGAGTTACAGTGTCTATGAATATAACAACTGCTGCCCAGCCCCCCCCCCCTCCCGTGTTAGAGTGTCTATGAATAGAACAATCGCCTTCCCCCCTCCTCCCGAGTTACAGTGTCTATAGATGTAACAATTTTAAGGACATAAAGTAATAGTGCATGCCAATTAGGAATATTTTCTGTACATATTTGTAGGCATATTCGCGAATATAATCTGCATGTACATCCATGTATTTGGTTGGTTAGAACAACATCTATAATTGGTGAGAAGATCTTTGATCGTAATTGAATGAATTTCTGCCTTATTAAGAGTATAAATATTCTCTTCTTAATTGATAGGATTAACTTTCACTTCTAGTTTCAAATAAAGTTTCTTCGGTGAAAAAATATCCTCAGATAAATATAATGCAGGTAAAATCTCATCATTGTCTAATTATTTATATGTAGCAAACGTTGATCGCGGTAACCTGATACGGTTAATGGTGACACTTCAGCGAGTCCCTTCTTGTTTATGTGTATCCTATGTTTATAGTTCAATGAATTGAAGAAGCTTGGCACCTACGCTTCTCTTCCCACCGTCCTATCCTGTTCTGTCCACCTTGCGTCCGGAGTAGATATGTTGTGGTACATGAATATTGTCCTGTTCATCTGGTGAGAATGTAATCGTGGATAATTGGAGATAAGAATATCCACGGAAATAATTTGTAAAGTATCCAGTGTATTACTTGGAACGACACCAAAATAAGGAGGATAATTCCATCGGATGGTATGGTCCAATCAATTTATTTAAGCCAAATAAAGTTACAATTGCAGAAACGTAAATTTTTCAGAACAAATTCTACACGATTTTTTTCATGGGAAATATCTGGATGACGGGTCGACGTTCTAACAGACGTTCAAACAGAGCAGACATTTAGACAGATCTTTGGGCAGCGTCAGTCTAAGGAGAGTCGGCAAGATGCTGTATTTAAATATATTTTTAAAGCATTTGTTCAAAGTAACCTTACACAATTCGGATTAAACTATGGAAAATGAATTTAGTTAATTTATTTTGTCCATCACTGGATGTAATAAATGTATTTATTTACTGAGTTATGAACCCTGACTAGATATAAGTACCTGTGGCTGTATTAATGCAACATTGGCTGCTCACTGAATATAAGTACCTTTGACTAGCATTAATGCAACATTGGCTGCTCACTGGAAATAAGTACCTGTGACTAGCATTATTGTAACATTGGCTGCTCACTGTATATAAGTACCTGTGACTAGCATTAATGCAACATTGGCTGCTCACTGGAAATAAGTACCTGTGACTAGCATTATTGTAACATTGGCTGCTCACTGGATATCAGTACCTGTGACTAGCATTGATGCAACATTGGCTGCTCACTGAATATATGTACCTTTGACTAGCATTAATGCAACATTGGCTGCTCACTGGAAATAAGTACCTGTGACTAGCATTAATGTAACATTGACTATTCACAGGACATAAGTACATGTGACTAGCATTAATGTAACATTGGCTGCTCACTGGATATAAGTACCTGTGACTAGCATTAATGCAACATTGGCTGCTCACTGGATATAAGTACCTATGACTAGCATTAATGCAACATTGGCTGCTCACTGGATATAAGTACCTATGACTAGTATTAATTATAACATTGACTGCTCACTGGACATAAGTATCTAGGACTTGCATTAATGCAACATTGGCTGCTCACTGGATATAGGTACCTGTGACTGGCATTAATGTAACATTGGCTGCTCACTGGATATAAGTACCTGCGACTAGCATTAATGCATCATTGGCTGCTCAGTGAATATAAGTACCTGTGACTAGCATTAATGCAACATTGGCTGCTCACTGAATATAAGTACCTGTGACTAGCATTAATGCAACATTGGCTGCCTAATAGGTTTCTTTTAAGATTAGGTTAACAGGGATGCAGTATCCTCCTGCTGTCAAATGCACAAGTTAGCAGGGATGCATTATCCTCCGTTGTCAAAGGCAGAAGTTGGCAGGGATGCATTATCCTCCGTTGTCAAAGGCATTAGCTAGCAGAGATGCAGTATCCTCCCGCTGTCAAAGGCACAACTTGCCACGATTTCTATTCAAGGCGATCATAGCAGGCCGTGGTCTTGTTGGTATCATCGCAGCTGACTGCGGTTAGAAGTATGTTGGGTTTCATTTCCGCGCAGTCTCCCGTAGTGTTGGGCTCGCCAGAATCCCACGCGAGGCTTCCGCCGGGCAGTTCCCAGCCCGAGAGCGTGATCCATTTGCCACTGGTGCTGTTCCGTTTAATGTCCATGAAGTGGGAATCCACGACTGAACAGACAAGGGAGGCGGGAGGGTATAACACATTATTGGAAAAACTACATTTCTTCAGTTAATCTGAGAGGATGGGTCGTTATATGCAATAATCAACAGGTAATAATCATATTATTGGACACCTGATTAAAAAAAAAAACAATATAATGAAACCCACAAAAAGAAAAAACTTCTGGGCAATGGTAAAACATGTCTACAACAACCCAACGAATGAATATGATAAAACAAACAAACTAAACTCACCTCATCACACCGTACGAAATAAAGATTTCAATAAACACACTTTCGAAAATTTTCAGCTTCAAATTTTGAAACAGCCTCGGCTGAAGAGCAATTTTGAAATTGACCATCGACCTAAGATTGCACATAGCAATCGGTAGACAATTCCGGATTCGAATCGCCGCCCACAGGAATGCATTAATAGTTTTAAATTTCTTAACATTAGGTTTATGTAAGCATTTATGTGCTCTGAGTCGGGCCAGTTGCTTCGATTAGTCGGATAACAAACAATTCCTATTGCTTTGATAAGGTGCTATGGTTCGTGAAGCAATCCTTGAAGAACTTCACCCCTGGAATACTCATTGGTATAGTGATTCGAATAAGAGAGAAGAACTTACATACGGGAACACTCTGTATAGGTTAATGTACAATGTGTACTATTGGATCCAATGATAGGGACCGTATCAAGAAAGGAGAACTTACCCACGGGAACACTTAGCACAGGTTAGTGTACAATATGTACTATTGGATACAATGATAGGGACCGTATCTTTATTTTCAGGTTTCATTTTTGACATCCCTGATTGATGAAACTCTTATTGATTCGTACACTCTTATTCATAGGACGCTTAAATAAAAACGCGACAGATCCATTTTTGGGGTTGACAGTACGGGACTGGTTCAGGCCGGTATGAAATAAGGTATGACAGAACCACCTCGGTCCCTTCAGTCCCTCACTGCCCAGTACGCATTATTCGAAGTCTTCCCCCGTGTATCCCGGCACTGATTATTTGTGTATTAACAACATCGCTCGTCTAATGATATTTCTACCGAAACAGTAATGTAGTACGCACGCTTTCAAGCAGTGCCGAAATTTAGGTGAAAAACGTCTACAAAATGCAGTCTGTATGTAAAGGCCCTCTCGGACACAGTTACGCACATATCTAGCGTCACGCGTGTGTGTGTAACGCACTACTTTATCTCAGTCCTGGCCGGCGTTACTAACACGCCCTGGCCTTTGAGGTCAAGTCACGCGGTTCCCACCGTCGCTACGTCTCAACAACTTTTACTGCCATGACTTGGTGTGCCCAATGATGGACCTTTCTGAGGCTTTTTCGTAGTCACATGAAACTTATTCACATCGCGTTCAATGTTTCTAATTTAGCTAAAAAATAGAGCATGCAGTATAAGCCTTACTTATTTACATGTGGATAAGACACATCTCCTCATTCATGAGAGGACTTGCCGTTACCGCCGTTTATGCATGATTGAACGTCAATTACCAACGTTGGCATTTGTAATGTTCCACATATTTACCACGCTATGTATGAGTTGCTGCCAGCAACTTATCTGTCGGCGTGACGTCCTTCTCTTGCCGACCGTGTGAGTTGACTTATGCTTTTTCCGGGTGGTTGTATTTCGGTTGGATGAAGCCTACTAGCTCGTGTTTCAGCCACGCATATATCCTCTGATCAATCACCGACTCCTTGCCGAATGCGATCGCACACTGAAGCTGTTCTTCCATTTCCGACTCTTTCAGCAGACTCTTTTTCAAACATCTCTCAAGGTAATTTTTTTCAATAGGAGCCTGAAGGCCCCGGGAAGATGCCTCCACCATTTATTTTCTAAGGCCCCCAAAGAGTAGGGAGACCTCTAGCCCCAACACTCGCCAGAAGATGTGGCATCCAACCATACTACAACCGCCTTCAGCCCTGCTGGAAGTTAATTATTTCCTATATGCTCGTAGTCACGGCATTGTTTTTTCCTTTGCAACAGCTATTCAATGTGTCTTATCCAGATGCCATCAATATAAAATGTATTCACCTTGTACACATTAATTACTACTTCCTCGTGGACAGTCTTTTACTGTCACTTAGGGTCTTTCTTAATCATAAAGCATGTACAGATCTTCTACCGGGAACACGGTTATATAACAGGGTAATTGAAACATCTTCTAAGTGCATACCTTGGATTATTGCGCTCATTTTTGGTAAAACAAACTCCACCATTTAATGACAATGCGGGAACAATCCACGTCACTGAAAGGTGTGTAATACGGTAGAGAAACAATATACGTCATAATCTTCCTTTGCGCTTCCAGAAGTTTTCCAAAGTTCATTCTGTATTGTCTGACGCTTTGCTCTGCTTATCCATTAGAATGTGTGTGGTAAGCAGAAGAACGAGCAAGCTACACACCTTTCCGTGCAGAGTAACTTGGAAAACCTTCACTAGCGAATGAGCTGCCGTTAGTTAAAAATATGGACAACGGAAGGCCATTGCTATAGCATATTGTGTCAAGTACATATATTGTAACCACCAAACGGACTTTTTTACTATTTTCGCCTCGATTCATCGAGTTATCTCGTAAATAACCACCCCGATTGCCTCATTTTTGGGGAAATGGTCGATGTTCAATCCTGACCATTGATTTATAGATTTCGGCTGTTTACTTTTTCCAGTTCGTTTAGGGAGACAGTCATTTGCTGCCCAAGTACTAAAAGCTTCACTGAAGTCGTTTATGTCTTCGTCTATTATTGGTTATCACTCTAATGGAAAAGGCAATACCTTTCACCGATGATATTCCGGGATGATTAACGTGCCGTAGCTTCAATACCTTTCGTCGTTAACATTTAAGATTTACTTTTCTGTGGTCGTAGACGATGCAGTTCTTGTGTCAGGACATTTGTTGCTTCGGCGCCGGGAATGTTTTTTGTCCCCAATTACCGTAGAAGGAGATTCCTGCATGATATCACGCCTGACTTCGAATAACACATTGGGGTTCTGTCTCTTCAAATTAGGTTATGCGTACAGTAATGATGCACGATGTCTTTGAATATCCATTGGTATACATGCCAAGGTAGAGATTTCTGATCGTAGTATCAAAATTTTACGTCCGAATGAGAGAAATTCCAGCTTGAAGTGTTTACGATCCCGCCCTTGAGGCCCGAATACCTCTATTTGGTCTGTCTATAGCGGGATCGCAGCTGCACGAAGGACCTCACTACCCGCCGCTTTCAAATTAGCCAATTTGTTGTTTATCTAGATGCTGTCTTCCGAGGAGTTGACGGATGTACGGTTATTGGGCCTGGATATTTAGGATTCATTAGCAATGGCAATGAGCAGCACTACACCAACCTTCGCGGTACTCTTGTCACACATCATATGTATTTTGCTAGCCACATACTTGACTCATGAATTGTATAATACCCTAATTTGATTTGATTTTCAAAAGTTTCTTGCTAGCTCTAATGCTCACAAAGCCCCGTGATTTGAAATGCCCCCATTTACACAGAGTTCGCAGCGTTCAGATATCACAAATGCTCACAATGCCCCGTGATTTGAAATGCCTACATTTACACAGAGTTCGCAGCGTTCAGATATCACAAATGCTCACAAAGCCCCGTGATTTGAAATGCCTACATTTACACAGAGTTCGCAGCGTTCAGATATCACAAATATTCACAATGCCCCGTGACTTGAAATGCCCCCATTTACACAGAATTCGCAGTGTTCAGATAACACAAATGCTCACAATGCCCCTTGACAAGAAATGCCCCCATTTACACAGAGTTCGCAGTGTTCAGATATCACAAATGCTCACTATACACTTGGTCTACATGGCCCTTTATTCTAACAATAAACAAATGATCACAAGTCTCTCAATACTCATAATGACTTTAGTGATAACAGTTCTGACATCGCTCTCAAACGACCGTCTCAGAATCCTTAATAGTGAAGGATTATCTGCCAGGCATCACTTATAGTAGTCAATAAAAATTGACCGTATAATACGTGTCACAGTGGTGGTATGAGCTCCCCGAGATGTCCTGATGTCAAAATTTGGGCATTTGGAAGTCGAAGCAATAAACCGTCTCGTGAAATCTGGTCCATCTTGTAGAATCAAGTGTCCAATCTTTGCCAGCAGCGTAGTTGCTTGACCCCGTTATTGCTGCAGCAAATGTGTTCTGGTTGCTAGCAGCGTTGTTCACAGAACATTGTAGGAGCAACTGTTGTCTCTTTGGTAGAAGGGTAGTTTACCCGTTATTATTGGAATGACTGTTGTCTCCTTGTTAGAAGGGTAGTTTACCCGTTATTATTGGAACGACTGTTGTCTCTTTGTTAGAAGGGTAGTTCACCCGTTATTATTGGAATGACTGTTGTCTCTTCGCAAGGAGCGTAGTTCACTCCTCAAAATGTGAAGTAGCTGATGTCTCTTTACTGGAACGTGGTTCCAACCTACATATTTAGAACAGCTGTTATCTCAGTGCTAGGAGTGTGGTTAACCCGCAAGAAATGAACAACAGTTCTCTCTTTACTATCAACGTAGTTCACCCTCATATTTTGCAACAACTGTTGTCTTTTCGTTAGGAGCGTGGTTCCCCCGTTATTAATGAACAACAGTTCTCTGTTTACAAGCAACGTAGTTCACCCTCATATTTTGAAACAACCGTTGTCTTCTCGTTAGGAGCGTGGTTCACCCGTTATTAATGAACAACAGTTCTCTCTTTATTAGGAACGTAGTTCACCCTCCTATTTTGAAACAACTCTTGTCTTTTCGTTAGGAGCGTGGTTCACCCGTTATCAATGAACAACAGTTCTCTCTTTATTAGGAACGTAGTTCATCCTCATATTTTGAAACAACTGTTGTCTTTTCGTTAGGAGCGTGGTTCACCCGTTATCAATGCACAACAGTTCTCTCTTTATTAGGAACGTAGTTCACCCTCCTATTTTGAAACAACTGTTGTCTTTTCGTTAGGAGCGTGGTTCACCCGTTATCAATGAACAAATGTCGTAGGGGGCTAGAAGCGTAATTTTAGAGCCACTGTTCCCTCATTGTTGTGAGCGCAGCTCCCCCTGCGGCATCGTTGTTGCTTTGCTAGTTGCGTGGCTCATCGCTAATTGCGGGAGCAACTGATGCGTAGTTTAGTCCGCAATTGCTGGTGCATGTGTTGTTGTTGTTAGGCTGTGGGCGTTGTTCTCCCACAATTATTAGAGCATCTAATGTCTCAACGCTTGGGGCGTAGTTCATCCCATCATATTATTGCAGTTATTTTGCTTGGAGCACAACACACTCAGGCACAGTTGGAGCAACTATTGTCTTTGCTAGGAGCATGGTTAGCACCATTCATCGTTCGAACAACTGTCGTCTCTTGGCTAGCAGTGTGGTTATTCCGTATTTTTTGAGAAAACTGTTGCCTCTTTACTAGAGTCGTTGTTCACTCGATCATTGAAAAAGCAGCTCTGGTTTCCTTACCAAGAGGGTAGTTAACCCTGTCTTTCTTATGCCATTTTTTGTCTTCTCACCAGGAGCGTAGTTTACTTCGTCATTGTTGGAGCAAGCAACATAAGCGAGCTTCGCTCCATCCCATCTCTCCATTTCCATTTTATCATGTCTCATCTGTGCTGACAATATCTTGGCCACTCATGAAAACAATCCACGGGTCTTCTGTTCAACTTATGGACCATTTTTATTTAAAATTCTTTCAACTGTAAACTCAACTGAAACCGACGATGCGGAAAAAACATTGATTAAAGTCAATTTATACATAGCGAAAACCTTTCTAGAATAGGACCTTGGAGATAGCTTTCTTCAAATTGAATCTAAAAATGTCTAAATATCATATAAAACACAATGAGGAAACTAGGCGGTGAATGAATATTTCCTCTTGGCGTATCATACGAAAATATTTTGTCGACCTCCGATCAAAATTGGTAGCGATCGCTAGCAAAGGTAATACCAAAACAACACGGCATCACCACTCTCGTCTTCTGCTCTATTGCTAATCAGCCAAACGAATATGTGATGATAGCTAGTAAAGGCATAACCCTACACATGGAATCACGCACGCGTCCTCGAGACTATTGTTGTTCAACCAACGCTTTTTCTTACCAACTGTTGAATCATTGGCTTTCAAAGCGTCGAGGCTGGTTGTGTAGGCATAGTATCCCCAGGTGCCATCGAAAAGACCACCTAACATCGTCTTCTGGCAGAAAGCTAGGAGTTGGTCGTAAGTAAGCCCGAGTTGTGTCCCAGTCAATTCCTGGTAGTAGATGCAGTTGCCCGAATCTAACTTATAACGTCGGCGACACTGTTGATGAAAAGAAGTGATGACGGTTGGATGGTAGATACGACAGAGATGGCGCTTAGGTGAAAGGTACGGTCGAGATGACGGTGAGGTGAAGGTATGGTCGAGATGACGGTGAGGTGAAAGGAATGGTCGAGATGACGGTGAGGTGAAAAGTACGGTCGACACGACGGTGAGAGAAACGTACGGTCAAGATGACGGCAAGGTAAAATGTACGGTAACAAAAGATAAAACGTTCAAAGTTAGTCTACAACGAAATCACAAACGACAGTTCCCAGTTCCCACAGGTGAATTTAACCCAGTATGTATTATTGTTTTGGTATTTTATCTGGACACTTCGAAAACAAAAATTGAATTCGAAAACAAAAATTGAATAATTGGAAAAAAGTGATGGGTGGAGATTCGGTTTGTTTTTAATCATTTACGATTTATATTTTACAGACATGATGGTGAGGTAATAGGTACGGTCAGTGATGGAGGTGATCTAAAAAGGACGGTCAGTGATAAGAGTGAGATAAAAAATACGGTTACTGATGAGAGGGAGGTGAAAGGTACGGTCAGGGATGAATGTGCGGTAAAAGGTTCGGTCAGTGATGAGAGTGAGATACAAGATACGTATTGAGGAAAAGGTACGGTCAGTGATGGGAGTGAGGTAACTGGTGTGGACAGAGATGGGAGTGAGGTGAAAGTTACGGTCAGTAATGCGAGTGAAATATAAGGTGCGGTATGCCATCAGTGCGGTAAAAGGAGCGGTCAGTGATGATAGTGAGGTAACATGTACGGTCAGTGATGAGGTGAGGTTAGAGATACGGTAAGTGATTTCTGTGAGATGAAAGGTACAGTCAGTGATGTACGCACGATGAAAGGAACAGTCATTAGGGACAGTGGGGTAAAAAGCACGGTCAGTGACGAGAGTGTTGTTATAGTTACGGTCAGTGATGAGGATGAGGGGAAACGTACGGTCTTGGTTCAAATTGGGGTAGAAGGAATGGTCATGGATGAGAGAACGTTGGAAGATACGTCAGTGATGAGCGTGAGGGAAATGGTATGGTCAGTGATGAGGGGGAAATAAAAGATGCAGTTGGTAACATGTTAGTGAGTGCTGAGTATGAAAAAAATGTACGGCCAGTGATGTGGGTGACATTAACTATGCAGTGTGCGTGCAGTCGAGGGTAGGGTAAAAGTTACGTTCAGTGATTAGGGTCAGGTAAATGGTACGGTCAGTGATAAGAGTAGGGTAAAAAATTCTGTAAGTCATAACAGCGAGGTGAGAGGTACGGTCAGGGCTGAGGGGGACTCAGAAGGTACGGTCAGAGAAGAATGCGAGGTAGAAGGTACGGTCAATGATTAGAGTAGAGGTTGAAGGTACTTTCAGCAATGTGAGTGAGGTAAAAGACACTGTCGGTGATGAGTGAATTAAAATGTTCGGGAAGCTATGATAATGAGGTTAATGGCACGCTAGTGATGGTGATGAGGTGAAAGGTACGGTCAGTGATGAGTGTGGTGAAAGTACGGTCAGTGAAGAGGGTGATATACTGTCAGTGAGGCCTGTTACCTGAAAGGTGCGGAAAGTAATGAGGGTGAGGTAAACGGTGCGGGAAGTGATGAGGGTGAGGTAAACGGTGCGGGAAGTGATGAGGGTGAGGTAAACGGTGCGGGAAGTGATGAGGGTGAGGTAAACGGTGCGGGAAGTAATGAGGGTGAGGTAAACGGTGCGGGAAGTAATGAGGGTAAGGTAAACGGTGCGGGAAGTGATGCGGATAATCTGAAAAGATCGGTCAGTGGTCATAGAGAAGTGAACGATACCGTCAGTGAATAGAGTGAGATGAAAGGTAGGGTTAGTGATGAGATTGAGGCAAAAATAACGGTCAGTGATGAGGGTGAAGTAGAAAGGGCGGTCAGAGCTGAGAGTGAAGTTAAAGGTACGGTCAGTATCGATTGAGTTGAAATGCACGGACGGTGATGAGGATGGGGTGGAAGGTACGGTCAGTGAGGAGGGTGAAGTAAAAGGATCGGCCAGGGATGTGAATGATAAAAAATTTACTGGTAGTGATGACTGTGAGGTTGAATGTACGGTCAGAGATAGGCGAAGGTTGAATGTACGGTCAGTGATGAGAATGAGGTGAAAGGAATGGCCTGTGGGAGGGTGATGTAATAGGGACGGTCAGTGATGAAGTAGTGAACAGAACGGCCATGAATAAGGAAGAGGTAAAAGGTAAGGTCAGTGATGAGGGTGAGGTAAAAAAAAATCATGGATGAGGGTGTGTTACAAGGTACGGTCATTGAAGAGATTGAGTTCTAAGGGACGATCCGTGATGATGGTGAGGAGAAAGGTACGATCACGATGAGGGTGAGGTTAAAAGTGCGGTTGTGATGAGAGTGAGGTAAAGGACATGTTCAGTGCTTGGAGTGAGGTTAAAGTTACGGTCAGTGATGAGAGGAAGGTTATATTTTGTCTTTGTTGTTTGACTGAGAAGAAAGGTACGGTCAGTGAAGAGGGTGAAGTACAAGTTACGGCCAATGCCGAGATTGAGGAATGGTACGTTTAGTGATGAAAGTGAGGTGAAATGTTATCATTGTTGTGGGGCTGTGCGGAAAGGTACCGTCAGCGATGAGAGTTCGGTGAAAGATCCGGCAAGTATGGCAGTGTGTGAAAGAGTTCGGTGAAAGATTCGGCAAATATGGCAGTGTGTGAAAGGGTTCGGTGAAAGATTCGGCAAATATGGCAGTGTGTGAAAGGGTTCGGTGAAAGATCCGGCAAGTATGGCAGTGTGTGAAAGGGTTCGGTGAAAGATCCGGCAAGTATGGCAGTGTGTGAAAGAGTTCGGTGAAAGATTCGGCAAGTATGGCAGTGTGTGAAAGGGTTCGGTGAAAGATCCGGCAAGTATGGCAGTGTGTGAAAGAGTTCGGTGAAAGATTCGGCAAGTATGGCAGT
>SDVV010031139.1:0-11587 GCA_016164225.1 Gammarus roeselii
CATACGCTCACACTCACACAACTTAGCCCTTTTGTGCTAAAGGATCCGGCCGGTAGCCCCTCAACTTACACTCTGGGTCCCGAATGCACCGAGGAACCGTCGTCAGCAGCAGGGCCCGACAGTTTTCACTGGTTTACCCCCGCCGCGTCATGATGGCCGGGCCCCCCCCACCCACGACCATCCCGACTGCGGGATGCCAAGTGCGGGAAAGCACATCAGAGCAGCGTCAAAATCAACCATTCACAACCATTCTCCACTCACGCCTGTTCATTGCACGCTCTCTCGCCACCTCCACTTTCATGTCTCTTCTTCCCAACGCCAGCTTCAGACCATCCATCCACCCAAACTTCGGTCTACCTCTAGGCCTGCGACCACTAGCCTCCGCATTCATCACCCTTTTCACCAATCCCTACAGAGTTGATTCGCGTGTTCTGAGATGGTTCGGGCACATTGTGAGGATGAATGAAGGGAGATTGGTGCAAAAAGTATTGAAGTCAGAGGTGAGTGGACTTAGGCCTAGAGGGAGACCGAAGTTTGGGTGGATAGTGGTATGAAGCTAGCGTTAGGAAGGAGAGACTTCAGTATTGAGGTCGCGAGAGAGCGCGCAATGAATACACGTGAGCGGAAAATGATTGTGAATGATGATTTTTGACGCTGCCCTGATGAGGTTTCCCGCCCTCAGCATTTCGTTGAAAGTCGGGATGATCGTGGCTGGTTGGGGGCGGTCATCATGACGCGGCAGGGGAAAACTAGTCATACTGTTGGGCCCTGTTGCCGACACTGACCTCGGACTGCACTCATGACCCGGAGAGTGTGTTGCGGGTCTCCCTTAGCACAAAAGGGCTAAGTTGTGTGAGCGTGAGAGTGTGAGAGGGGTGTGAGATTCGCCATGCCATCGACCACCTCCCCCCCCCCTCTTCCCCTTTCTGGAAGATTCGGCCTGATTTCTGTATTTGAAACTCCGCTCGCATCAAGAGTTCAAAAGGCTCGCTCGGTCGACATTTTTCTTGCCTTACATCATTTTTCACTCCTCGATCATGTCACCTCTGGCTCTTTGCTTCTCTAGTGATTAATGTATGAGTTCACGGAGTCCCTCATCGTACGATTTATCGCGCAGCGACGGGATAGGTTTGGTAGCTCTTTGTTTAACCTTTTTTTCTAATTTAATAACGTTTTTCTAAGATATGGATGCAGTGCACTAGAAAGCCTTGGCACTCTAATCTAATATCGGGAGACCAGAATTGAACGGAATACTTGAAATGCGGTTCAACGAATGCATTGTATAACTTAAGAATACTGTGTCTGTTTTTGTACGAAATAGCGCGGGACATCATAACTAGTCTAGGTTAGAACTGTATTATTAAGCAGGAGTGCTTGTAGAAAGGAAAAGACTTTAATAAGAACTGTACCGGTAACCAGGGGTGCATTTAGAAAAAAAATCACCATTGTTAAGAATAGTGTTCTGTTCAGAACTGCGCCATCTTGAAAGGATGCCTCAAGGTGGTGAAGCCTGCACGGTCACTTTCAACTTACAGGTCTGCATTCTATGTGTTAAATGAGAGTTGCACAGATACGCTCTGTTAATACTGCTACCTAGCATCCACTATGGAAATCTGAAAAGTTTAGTGTCAACAACCTGAAGAAGACGTTGCATTATGTTTTCCCTGCAGAGCTCTCGTCAGCTGTCCGTCAACTTTCGCAACCTGCAACTCCGCAAGATCAAGCGGGCCGAGAAGAAGGGCACGGAGAGCGTCATGGACGAGAAGTTCGCGTTGCTCTTCCAGTCTCAGTTCAGCGTCGGTGGTGGCGAACTCGTCTTTCAGGTCAGATGTTTGCTCATCGATCCTAGTGTTCCTCCGAGCTTCCTCCTGATGATAATGTTAGCTTGCTAACTTGTTTGTTACCTGCATATCGAAATGTGGCTAATGTTTGCTATGGGTGTTTGAGCGTGTGTAGAAACGAAACTAGAGCATTTACTATATCTCTGTTGGTCATGATCTATCGGATGCTTACCCCCGATGCCTCATTACTGAGAAGAGGTGGAGCTCTGTTTGGATGGCCAGGGTAGTTGCGGACATTCATGTTCAGCCCGCACCGTGAAGAGGATTCTTACAATCTTAACACATTGTGCAGGCGTGTGTACCATTCTGGTTGATTAGTCCTTCAGACGCGTTCTGTCCTGGCTCTGAAAGTTCCCATGTGTGGCTTCTTCTAGGAGGGTAACACAAACCATCAGTTTGTGGACAAAACCGACGATTCGGCATCAAAGCCGAGGTACTTCTGAGGAACATCTGAATATGGTTACCTTTCTTGAGTCTTTAGCGCTATAGGAACAAAGAGTTGGATCAAGGTATGTTAATGTGACATTAGAGGACTCGTGTCGAACAGCTTGACGGAATTCATGCCCATACGGCACCGGAGGCAATGAAAGCAACGGTATTCTCGAATTACTCGGCTCAGGATCCACAGGGGTCGCAGTTGGTGTCTACGTGGTGTGGTAGGTGGCCGTGTGCCGCTACCTCACAGAGGTTTCCTATGGTTACATCAAAGGGGGTTATGTTCCAATCAATTCACGATTGTGTCCAAAGTGATATTAGGTAATCTATATGTATCATTTTTCAGATACAGACGATAACTGACTGCATCACGAATTGCTGATCTGATGTTCGGTGTTGAATGGGGTTTGACTCATTCACGTTAAAAATTAAGTCACTCTAATCTAATGAAAACATGTAGAAGGGAAAAGAGGTGCAGCGTATGGTAAGGATTCCTAAGAGAGTTGCTGATGCCAGGAAATGTTGGTAGTTGAGTGAGAATTTTGAAGAGGTCTGGGAGATGTTCTGGGAAGCGGTGTAGGGGGGGAGGAAGGAGGAGACAGGGAAGGAGGAGGGTGTGGTAAAAGATATGAACGGCCGGTTGTTGCTGGAGAGTGTGGATTCACGGAAGTGGTGGACTGAGTATTTTGCGTTGTTACAGATGCAGGCACTAGGCCAAATTCGTCAGAAAAGGGGGGTGGCCGAAGGTAAGATGCATCTCACACTCCTCTCATACACTCACACAACTTAGCTCTTTTGCGCTAAAGGGTCCAGCCGGGAGACTCCGAAACACACCCTCCGGTCATGAATCCGGTCCGCGGTCAGTGTCGACAGCAGGGCACAACAGTATGACTGGTTTACCCCTGCCGCGTCATGATGAGCGCCCCCGCCCACGACCGAAGCCTTTCAACGAGATGCCAAGGACGGGAAGCTAGTCAGGGCAGCGTCAAAAATCATCCATTAACAATCGTTTTCCACTCACGCCTATGCATTGCATACTCTCGCTACTTCAACACTCAAGTCTCTCCTTCCAAACGCCTGCTTCACACCATCCATAGCTTTGCGTAGAGGCAGTATCGTAACCAATGAGTGACCAGTGAGTTCGAAAACACCATCGCATACTGTTCTCCGCGTCTAAGCTCAAAAGTTTACAAGTTTCCAGGGTATATATAGAAGCTATGTTTTTTTGCTGCATCAAAATAAAAGCCGGTCACCGCTTTAAGCCGAACATCGCTCCGAGACCGAATATCGTCTCTTAAAAGTTGAAATTTTCAACCTAATTAAAGAGATCGACTTTCATCTTTTTAGAGCGAGAGCAGTAAGGCATCTCAGAGGGATACCCCCTGGAGGTATCCCAGGCATCCTCCTTCCCGCGGCGTCCTCGTTAACCACCAAATTTCATTTCTCCTTTTGTGTATATATGTTCTGATTTAGAAGATCCCTCCACCGTCTCCTCCTTTCAGTTTGTAGCTACATCCCCTCCCTTGGTGCACAAAGAGGTGAGCACTGACACCAGGGTTTGAAAAGAAGAAAAAAAATCGTTACAAAAAAAAAGTTTATATAAAACAAAAACCGTACACCAAAAATATTTAGCTTGAAGTCAAGTTATAAGATTATATTTAAGTTAATTTCAGTTAATCTTAAGAACGTATGTAAATACACTTATATACATTTCAAGTTGTTTGTAAAGAAGGCCCCTCTTTCATTCACCCAGAAACCCGGGTAGTAAAGCCGGGGATTAAACAATGGGTAAGATCATGCCCTATCGGAGAGGGGCTGACGGCCCCTCCAGAGCGTCGCACTCAAACCTGTCTGCGAGAAAGAACGACGAACCCCTCAGAAGTTCCTCATCGACAGGAGACCTGACTCAGGTCGTAGTCGATGACACAAATGAACGCTTCTCGAAGCTGGACGCGAATATAATCGGAATGCAGAATGCCCAAGGCAAGATAAGCAAGATGATGGGCCTTCCTGAGCTGGAGACTGAGGACTGCTCGGCGCCCTCCAGTGAAGTCGGTGAATGCCTCACTGAACTCGAGAACGTTTTTGCAACTACGAATACCCTGGATGAGCTGATGAAGAGAATAGAGGCCAGGAAACCCGTAACCTGTTGGTGTGCTTCCGCCTTTAACCTCTCTGATAACATCGCTCTCCTCCCAGCCGAAACTCATAATGCCCTAACACCAAGATGCGTATAGAGGAGACATCACACTCGATTTGATGACTACAACCTATTTAACAACGGCCCTAAATTCGCCGAACACTTTGAAATAACATTCGTTGTCAATGACAGACCGGATATTTGCCCATATAAACTACGAAAGGAACTGGGCTCCATGACTAACCGTTCAATTCTCAACATCACCGCCAGCGGTGTTGATAGCTTCACCATTAAAGTAGACACAAAGCTTCCAAGTGACACTATTCTCTCCAAAAATAAAATATGAGAAAAGGCTTGCAAAATCATACCACACCCTACTTTCCCATGAGTTCAGGCCTGATTTACATCGAGGGTATCTCGAGGATGAAGCCGACGAGTTCATCACCGGACTCGTCCAATACGAGGAATGTGTAGTTGAAACGAAAATGGCAGCAAAAATCAAAACAAAAAGAAACACCACCACGGCCCTTCTGCTTAAATCCAATTTCCCCACCCCACCTAACTACATAGACATACCTTTCTTAGACGTCAAAACCAAGGTTACACCCTTCGAAAGACGTCCGATGCGATGCTATAAATGCCAGAAATACGGACACACGAGCCGAGATTGTAACGGTAAAAAAAGATGCTCTCTCTGCTCCCAAGACGACCACGATAAACGAGACCATCCCTTGTGCCCATCCGAAGAACCTCACTGCTTGTACTTCAAAGTAAACGGCCACCCTACGGGACACGAAGACTGCCCCAGGACTAGACTGAGAGGGAGATCCTGCAAAACCAAACTGATCACAAAGTCGGGCGACGAGAGGCTGCGGCCGCGATTCGCTCCCCCCATGCTGACCCTCCAACCCAGGAGAGAAGATCGGCTTCATTCCCTACCCACTTCCTCATAACGCTTGTAGATAGCGGTGCAAACAAAGTTGCTCCCTCAATGAACCCATTCGCCATGATGAACTCGCTCTCCAAACAACTGGGAGGCAGACCGATAAGCATGAACCGACAGGGGCAGAAGTATCTGGCCCACGTCGTAAATATCGACGTGGGCCAGATACTTCTGTCCCTGTCGAACGGATACTTCTGCCCCTGTCGAACGGATGTATTTCGACAGTTACATAAAGTAACTGTCGAAATACATCCGTTTTTCAATGCTACAAGACGAATTATATACACTTCCAACGACACTCCCAAAACTGACCTAAGGGCTTTTGCAGCAGGTTTAGCAAAGAATTAGGGAGTCACCAACGTTTCCCTAACAAAATGGATCAAACCACGAAACATCCACACCATCGCATATTGAATCACTTTCCCAGGACGTAACACACCGGAATTCATAGCAATCCCGGGCGAACAGGAAAAGAAAACTTACCCAGTGGCGACATGGCCTGCAATGTACAAAAATGCCTGGAATACGGCCACGTCATCAAATACTGCCAGCCATACATACACCAACGCTATAAGGGGTGCGCCGGCGAGCATGACCGAAAGGACTGCACAGCCCGCCAACCTAAATGCTACCACTGCTCATGCCTCCATGAGGCAGGCGATCGCGACTGCCCAAAGCAGATGGACCAAAAAGCAATGACAATCATACAAAATGACCGCAGAGTCACACGAAAACAAGCCATCCAAATCTTTTACGACAAAAACCCAAACTACCGTAGTTTAAATACGCCAAAGCAGTTAAATACACAACTAAGTCTACCCCACCAGACAACACTCGCGTACCGTTAACACAAACTATTACCATGACCCCAACACCCGTCTCCAGTACTAACAATATCACAACCAGCTTAGCGACCGCCCTCGTAATAGAGGCGGGCGTCCCAAGCAATGAATCCACCAGTGCCCAGGAGAGCACTGCGATGGATGCTGCCTCGGTCGTCTACGAGGAGAGGTCTAATAACTTAGAAAATCAAAAGGCCAAGAGACGAAGATTCCTCCACGAAGCAAAAAGATTAGCAGCACCCCTCAAACCACAGCTCGCCTCGATCAGAGCGTTGAACGACTTCTGACCGTCTTAACTGCAACCGCACCCAGCGAAAACCAAAGTGAGGTATTCAACCCTGAGCTAACATGCCCAACACCAGAACATCTCACAAGTGAGACCATCGCCTGCGCGAGGACGCGTTTAAAATCTTCAACGAACAACCAAAACCCGCAACCACTGATTTACCATGCATCGCACTCTATTCAAATATCCCAATGACTACTTCTCAACCCATCATAATGTTTGTAAAACCCTCCATCATAGAAGAGAAACGCGCTCGCTCAAGAAGCAAACACAAAGATCGTATTCCCTCGTCCTCCTCCTCCTACAAGAACACTCACAGCCGAGAACGCAGTGAGTCTAGGAGATCATGTTCTACAGAAAGCGGACGCTCATGTGAACGCTCTCTATCTAGGACACCTGCGCCTCATATACAAGAACACCACGGAAGTTCATACAAACCACGCCCCCGCTCCAGACCATTAAAATTTGGGCGTGAAACAGATCCGAAATGAACAACAACACAATACTTCAGTGGAATTGCCAGGGACTTAGATGCAAGAAAGATGAATTATTATCGCTAATCTCCACCCATAAATCTTAGGTGGTAGGCCTCCAGGAGATCAAACTCCGTGACACAGCCACCTTCACAATCCCTCAATATGTCGTACACCGTCGCGAAGGTCACAATAATGTGACTGCACACGGCGGAGTGGCACTTATGATCCATCAAAGCATACCTCATTGCCTCCTCCCTCTGAGAACAGAACTCCAAGCTGTCGCAGTGAAGATATGTATCTCAAGACTCATTACAGTGGTATCTATCTACTCGTCACGAAACCACGACCTCACGGAGGCACTAATGACTGATCTGCTTAACCAACTGCATCATCCCGTACTCCTCCTTGTTGACTTCAACAGCTACCACGAAGTGTGGGGATGCGTGAGAACAGACCCCAGGGAAGTGATAATGGCCAACACCATAGACACTCAGAACCTGGTCCTTCTCAACGACGGACAACCCACACGGATCAGCATCGAAAGTGAAACCGCCATCGATTTATCTATCTGTTCGCCCACTTAAGCTCACTAATTTGTTTGGGTAGTCCTGCCTTCATCACATGACAGTGATCACAACCCAGAATCACATCGCTCCTCACTAAACAACCAAACAATCCCGACGCACAGGAACTTCGATTCAACTACCGGAAAGCCAGTTGGGAGAAATACTCGACACATGTCGCATGGGACGATGGGGAGGGCCTTCCCGAAGACATTTCAGAGCACGACCTTATCATACATCTATACGAAAAATTCCAAAGTGCAGCTACCGCATGCATTCCCCAATAAATACCCTCAACCTTTTTCCCAAAACCTTGGTGGTGCCCGGAGGTACAAAAAGCAAAGGATCGGCGTGACAGGATGTGCGAGGCCTCCCGCCGCGCACGTTTCCCCAGGGACCGAGTAGCCTCATAACAATTCAACATGAACTCCAGAAGAGCCTCAACCTAGTCGGGAACTGGGCTTCCCTAAACGGATTCCGATTCTCGCCCTCTAAAACTGAAAGCCTGCACTTAACCCTTGTGCCCGGTTTACACCTGAAACCAGCCCTAACGCTGCACAACACCCCTCTAGTATACGAAGAAACCATAAAATTCCTGTTTCTTGTGAGCGACCATAAACTCACGTGGCGATCCCACATTGCGGCCCTGGCGACTCGATGCCAAAGGTGGACGGGACTTATCCAATCGGTTACATCCCTGAAGTTCGGTGCCGACATGGACCCCGGAGTGACGTTCAAGAATACGATCGCGCATAGACTACGGAACGGCTGTCTACGGTTCAGCAGCCAAAACTACTCTCGAACCACTCTCGACCATCGCAAACAATGACAACCGTCGCGTTCCGCTCCACCCCAATCGTATCCCTTACCGTGCTCGCTAACGAACTTCCACTTCCGCTCCGGCGAAACAAACTTTTTCTACAATACTATTTTCAGACTAGAAGTCTAACCAACAACCCGGCAATCAGCCATATCACTAACACAACCGATGAGCGCCTTTACGCAGCTAAAAAGAACATATGCCCTTCGTGTGGACCACCTTCTGACCTCGCTGAACATCAATCGGAAAGCTATTGAGCCTTCATTCTCCTACCGAATTCTTCAAATTAACACACCAACATGGATGATCAACCCACCACCGGTCAACATAGACCTGCAAATGTACCCTAAAGCAACTACTCCAACCAACGCGTACCGGTAGGAATTCCAAGACTACTCGAAGAAGAATGTTTAGAGCACCGTCACATATACACTGATGGCTCCAAAACCGCAGACGGAGTGGGAGCCGCCACTGTGTGCGGGGACACCCCACTCTCGACCGCCCTCCCACAAGAGGCTTCCGTGTTCTCTGCGGAGCTTCTCGCACTAGAACTAGCCATCTCTAATGCAAAAAAAACATTGCTTCCCCAAATACGTCGTATTCTCAGATAGTCTGAGTGTCCTCACCCAGCTTAAAACACTGCACTACGAACATCCAGTTCTACGTAAAATGCAGCACGATCTCATTGTGATGACCGAGACGGGTCATGCAGTTTAATTCTGCTGGATCCCCGGGCACGCGGGAATAAGAGGAAACGAACTTGCGGACTCGTTTGCTAAACTGGCAACTACTCACCCAGAAGAATTTTTCGCATTACATTACCGGGACAGGTTCCCTATCATCAACTCACATATAACATCCCGATGAGATGAAATGTGGCAACAGGACAAAAATGCTTTCAGTCAAACCCTCAGTCGGAGAATGGGAAACAAAGTTCACCAACAGATAAGACAAAGTGTTCATCAACCGTTTGTGCACGGGACACCGTGGATAACTCACCACCACCTGATGGATGTCGACATAGGACCAAACGCACCACCTTGCCCCTGTTGCCACTAAGTGGCTATCGGCTTGAAACACTTACTGATGGATTGCAACGCACTCGCGGCAGCCCGACGAGCGTTCCTAAATCCCCCGTGCAACCTACAATGCCCACTCACGGACCCAACCTACGGTAAAAAGCTTTTTGCTTTCGGAAAACACACCTGACTATACGAAGCTGTCTAAACCCCAAACACCTGTGCAAGTGAGGTGGTCTCTCCACCCCATTACGCACAGAAATAACAACACATTTTACGAAGATACGTGTTAACTCTTTACTCTCTCGTACGCGAATATGCCACAATTGAAATATGTACTGACTTCATCTTGACAAGACTAAAATTTTTGCACGCGAGGCCTTGCGAACTTACCTGAATCAACGACGGTCGCGCCCTACGGGGGAGCCTTTTATGACCCACGTTGAGGCTCTGGTGGAAATGAGGCTCAAATCAAATCAGTATCTTCCTATTGTAGGTGGCAAGTGTTTACGTCATGTTTGTTGAGTATGTCTGCTTGTTGTTAGTCTGATGGTATCGACTGAGGGTCGAGTGTAGGATTACCTCGTTTGTGTCTAAATGGTTTGTGTTTTTGTTGTTGAGACTCATGATAAGTTTCTATAATTTCAACGAAGTTAGTGTAGCCAGCACATCCCACCACAGGTTGCTCACGAATGTCTGAATCTCAGTCATATGTATGAATCTGTGATTCTGTTGTTGGTGGATGGTAAATTGCCAAAGTGATTTTGTTGCAGCATTTTACGGGAGGGTGTGAGGTGTGCCTTGCCGTCGGCTGCCCCTCTTTTTGGGGATTCGGCCTGGTGTCTGTATCGGTATTTCTGTTCTTTAAAAATTGATCTAAAGATTTTCTTTATGCGATCTCAAACTTTGCATTTCTTATGCAAGGATGATACCTCAAAATTCGAAAAAGTTTTCAATTATTTATGAGACCAGTCAAGTATCACTGTCAGGGACTGCCCGACGAAAGGCTTTCCAATTATTCAGGAGAGCAGTTAAGAATTACGGTCAGGGACTCTGCTCCGTGAAGGGCTTGCAATTTTCAAGTGTAAAAAGACAATACGCCTTGTAGCCGGGGCTTTAGAATCTTTCTACCGTATCCACCGCGTGTCGTAGAAGGCGACTAAAGGGGCGCCCCGTAGCCGAGAGTAGAATCGTGCTACCGCAGCCCCAGCGTGTCTTAAAAGGCGACTAAACGGGGCGGAGCGAAGGGGCTAGGAATCCTGTTCTCTGTAGAACCTTTCCTCGAAAATGGCAAGAGGAGAGGCACACGCCTCTCCGAACCCTACTGTTAGGGTCGCTGAATGTTCGTGGCTGTAGTACGAATGATGTAAAGAGGAGGGAGATTGGTGAGATGTTTGTGAGGAGGAAGTTGGATGTGTTGGCGCTGAGTGAGACTAAGTTGAATGGTAAGGGCAAATGTGAGTTTGGTGCCGTAAATGGAAGAAAGTCTGGTGTTGAGGAAGGTAGAGCACGAGAAGGTGTGGTCTTGATATTGAGTGATCGGTTGGCTAGTAGCGCTACCGAATGGAAGGAGGTGTCCCCATGATTGATGTGGGTGAAAGTTAAGTTAGGCGTAGAAAGATGGGCATTTGTGAGTGCTTACGGACCTGGCAGCGAGAGGAGTGAAGAGGAGAGGGAGCAATTCTGGACTGACCTGAGTGAGTGTATCGAGAGTTTTGGAGGTAATTTCAATGTAGTGTACTGGGTGACCTTAATGCGAGAGTTGGAGATGTAGTGGTGGAGAATGTGATAGGAAGGTATGGTGTACCCGGTAGAAATAACACTGGAGAAAACCTGATAGGCCTGTGTACGGAGCAGGAGTTGGTGGTCGGGAACAGTTTGTTCAAGAAGCGAGATATTCACAAGTACACATATGTTTTTAGTTTTTACAAGCATAAACACTAGTTCTTACTGGTGTTGTCTTGTCTGTCATCAGTAAAGACGAGATCTTGATGGCCAGTTACCTAGTAACTAGTTTAACATTTAATGTTAAACTTCTTTAGAGCAGGTATTTTGGATGCTAGTATAAAATGGTAGCCTTGTAGCCGGGGCCTTAGAATCGTGCTACCGTATCCACCGCGTGTCGTAGAAGGCGACTAAAGGGGCGCCCCGTAGCCAGGAGTATAATCGGCTACCGCAATCCCCAGCGTGTCGGAGACGACAAAACTGGGCGGAGCGAAGGG
>SDVV010031140.1:0-11587 GCA_016164225.1 Gammarus roeselii
GGTGTTGTTGTCCCAACTGTTCTCTACGGAGCTGAGGCTTGGGGGGTGAGAGCAGAGGAGAGAAGAAGGTTGAATGTTTTCGAGATGAAGTGTTTGAGGAGCATGGTTGGAGTAACGCTGAGAGACCGGATCACCAAAGACGTCGTTCGAATCAGAACAGGGATGGTGAAAAAGTTGGAGAACAGAGTGGATTCGCGTGTACTGAGATGGTTCGGGCACATGGAGAGGATGGATGAAGGGAGATTGGTGAAAAGGGTGATGAATGCGGAGGCGAGTGGTCGCAGGCCTAGAGGTAGACCAAAGTATGGGTGGATGGATGGTCTGAAGCAGGCGTTGGGAAGGAGAGACATGAATGTGGAGGTGGCAAGAGAGCGTGCAATGAACAGGCGTGAGTGGAGAATGGTTGTGAATGGTTGATTTTGACGCTGCTCTGATGTGCTTTCCCGCCCTTGGCATCCCGCTGTCGGGATGGTCGTGGGTGGGGAGGGCCCGACCATTATGACGCGGCGGGGGTGAACCAGTGAAAACTGTCGGGCCCTGCTGCTGACAACGGTTCCTCGGTGCATTCGGGACCCAGAGTGTAAGTTGAGGGGCTACCGGCCGGACCCTTTAGCACAAAAGGGCTAAGTTGTGTGAGTGTGAGCGTATGAAGGTGTGGGTGCGCCTTGTCGTCGGCCACCCCCCTTTCTGGGGGATGCGGCCTAGTGTCTGTATCTTTATTGTGCTATGTCCGAGAATAATGTGAGACTCCTTATCATCTTTATACAAAAATTAAGAATCCATATCTAGCTTACAAAATATGTTCTCATGTCTGTGTTCATTTATTAATAAACCCAAAGCCCCGAAAGCACATAGCTTCTTCCTCTTACACACTTTAGCAAACTCCAAAAATAGCCTACACAACTTCTCCGTATTTGCCACCAGTGCCGTACCCGCACACACTAACAACTGCCCACTCCGCCCATTTGCTACTACAGCGCTAAACCTCCACCCATATACTCGCGTTCACCTCCCTGACCACATGATCAATGTACAGATTGAACAGCCAGGGAGACATAACATAACCTTGTCTCCGATACACTTTCACTGTGGACCAAGAAAGCATTCAGGTCGTTCCCCAATCGGACACATGCTCTGCCGCCAACTCAGAAACTCTGCACTACCTACAACAAATTCCCGCCCTCTCCAAACAAAGGCTGCACCATCCACAGCGCCTCCCCGTCGACCTTATCGTAGTTTTTATCCAGATCCATGAAGGTCCCAGCACAAATTCTCTTTGCAGAGTAACTACCTAACACAGATCACTTCTACCATATCAAGAAAAGAGAAAAAAAATAATAGTCCTAGGAAAAGGTTGAATGGAAGAGCGCAACTTTGTGGTTAGTAGCCACACAAAAGGAGAAAGTTTTGACTAGTGTGTGCATGTGTAATGACTATTGGGAGAATTGTTGAGGGCGAGCTTGAGACATATTAATGCTAACTTGAACTACAAATAAAATGCAAATGAAGTACTTATATTACATAAGAGAGTGACGAGGCTTTTTAGTCCTTCTAGCACCACATGTCAAACCAGCAACAGGTGGGGCATAAAGTCATCAATAAATAATCTCCTGTCTCTGTACCAGCTTCAACTTATGTCATTACAATTGTAGGTGAGGTCAGGTAATTTTATTGTCTTGTGAAATAAGTTAGAAGCCATGATACTCTGGGATGGAGGAATCTATCTGGATGTGGCTCGGGGATTGAGGAATCTATCTAAATGTGGCTCCAGGATGGAGGAATCTATCTGGAAGTGGCCCCAGGATGGAGGAATCTATCTGGATGTGGCCCCAGGATGGAGGAATCTATCTGAATGTGGCTAAGATGAAATGCGATTAGTTCACAACAGAATAGACTACAATAAAAATATTGTTTTTCAAAAGTATCTGAGAAGTGGTAGCTACACACTCAATTGCTTCCAAGCAAATTCAGAGAGCATTAGGCACAGCATAGCAGTAGGGTACCTACAGGAACCAGCTCCTGGGAAAGTGGTTTGCTGGTATTCCGTCCAAGTGGGACGTTCTGCCAAGACATCGGCAATGGTAAGGGGGGATAGACAGTTCATGCAAAATAGAGGCGGTGACGCTTCTATTAGATGTCCGTCCACTATGACCCAATCTCAGTCGGCAGAGATTTTCAGCATGTTGAGATTAATAATTTGAGGAATGCCAGGGTGTTTTGTGTCTTGGATGGTGCACAATTACTTCAGCAGCGGAAGAACTGATAATGCAATGTTACATTAGTTTCGCACAGCTTCTATATTTGTTAGGCAAGAACCTTTACATGGCAGTGGGCCAAGTGCCACTGCAGCTCTTCACGATGCACTCACTCATTACCCACAGCCCCACAAAGGCCCATAACCAAGCATAAACGATAAATGAACATTCTCATTTCTGAAAGATATACAAACAAATCAGTTCAAGATTGCCAAACACCTGAGTGGCAATTGCCAAAGGTCTCCAAGATTTGAAGTGCGTTAAGCTAATTATTAAAATTTAAGATATTTGCATCTGGGAGGGTATCAGTTGCTTGAATGGGCGTCGGCAATAGCCGTGAGTTCAGCAGTGAAAACTGACGCTGATGGCGGGCGACTCAGAGCGACGATGCGGTCGGGCAGCACAGCTGCTTAGCCCACAGCATTGTGGTCCTTTGATCCATCAGCGAAGATATGCAAGCTGTCAGCGTAGCAAGTTTTTACATAAGCAACGACTATAGCTCAAAGATTTTGGGAGCAACATCTGCTTTTTGATCTCCTAAAAAGTGCGAGTGAAGTATATTTTCAGGCATATCAAGCTATGGTAGATGGGGATCGCATCTAGCAGGAGAGGGTTCAAAATGCTATGTGGTAGTCCAAAATCAGCAGCAAGGAGTTCAACACACTGTGAAAAGCTCAAGGAGAGAGCAAGATTGGGAAGGAACTGCGAGATTGTGGTACATGTAGGGAAGCAGGGCAGGCAAAAATGTGGCAAAAAAAGTGGGTCAATTTGTTTGTGTTACCGGGTTCACAGGTTTCACATTAAAGACTTACAGCAGGCAAGGAGCAAAAAGCTCCAACATTATGGATTTCTTCTAATAATTTGATAACTTTGTACTTTGCAGAGCCATAGTCCAGTTTGGACTGGATAAGAGTGCAGTGAAGGAATAGTGACAAAGTTCTGTCAGCGCCCCAGGTTGCTGAAGGTGGAATTATAAAGTGCATTTTGGGTCAAATATTAGTCCTAGCAAGTGGAATGTAGGTAAGAAAAAGGTCATTCATCTGTGAAATCCAAGATCTGATTCTCTCTGAGTGCAGGACAAATGGATGTGGAGCGTACAAGGTTTACTCATGGAACCTGTATAGCCACGAGATTTTGTCAAGAAAATCCCATGGTTAATAGTGCTCTGTAGTTGTCCTTGGAGTGCAGTTAGGTTAATATGTAAATCATGAAGTCATCAATGAATAATCAGGGTTGGATTTGTGTCTTGCCAAATTAAAAGGCTTGTTATATGAGTTACATAGATGTTTTTTGAAGAACAGTTGCTTTTTTTTTTATTGGTGGGTTACGGGTAGACATGGTCATTTGCCTCGTGGGAATTTACAAACACAAATTAGATACCCCAATTCTTGTTGGCAGACGCTTGTGGTTCACCTCATTATTGTCGCAAGTTATTTCATCAAAGTGAAGGGATGTATTGAGCAAATTGGGTAGGGCTGCTTTACTCTGATCTTTATAAGGAAGTGAGTAGGGGATTTTGTGTTTTTTTTTCTTGAGAAGGCTCAACCTTGATAGAAATGCAGCAAGGCTTATAACCTCTTGTCAAGCCACACTGTGGTCTTCTTATGATTGGAAGATTATTCTCTCTCTCTCCCTTGTTTGTCCTGTTGGCAGTCTTTATGTTTCTCGGGATGAGCATTTTCTTTGCAGTAGAATCAACAGGATGTTTTGGATGGGCATGACTGGGCATTATCCCATCTGTCATGGTCGTCTACGCATCAAATGTTTGATGAAGGTGTAACCCCAGTTCATGAGTTAATGAAAGAATGGATGCACAGCTAAATAAGGCAGTTCAACTTCTACAGAATGACCACTTTTTTTAGCAGTCAACAATTCTTGCTTTGTTTACACAGTTCATATACAGTTCAAGTTCAGCGTTAACTCATCAGCTTGCTCCTTGGGATTTTTCACGTAAATACACCCAAACTCTCAGAGTAGATTGGGTGTGGTGGAACATTTCGTCTTTTGGCACATGCTTGTCTCGTAGAGTATAACATTGCTCAAATGTTTGGTGAATTATAATCTTGGCACTTCAACGTGGGTGGTGAAAACTGGTCGACCAGTAATGAAGCCCAGTCTGTCTTTGGTATTGAAATTGATTTTCAAGTGTTTGGGAAATTCATGACCAATATTGAATCGACTGTGCAGGTAAAATCGGGAAACCAGTTTCTTTAATCTCGTAGAATATGCAGTTTGGTTGAGGTGGAGAGTTTGTTGATATGCCATTGGAGAGCAGGTGAAGACACAAACCTTGCCTGTTTTTTTGTTTGTCCGTTTTAGACAAGTTTGTCATGTTTTGAGACATACATCAAATCTACTGGAAACGGCTATGAAGTTTTCAGTCTCCAGCTGAGATTTTTTTTTTCTAACATATATTTGATATTATTAAGTATTGGTCAGAACCATGTATTGGTATTGGTGGAAAACCATGTATCATTGCACCTCTACTTGAAACTAAATTTGAGTGTGTAGTAGCTAGTGAGTTTCTCTTTACTATTTGAGATGTTGAGCTGAAGTTTGTCTAGTCTTAGCTATATGGCATGTCAGGTAGGTTGTAGGGGCTTCAGGACTGGCAAAATAATCTGTTGAGGTTCGCATTGCGCGACAGCTCTGATTTTATGATCTTGCTTATTGGTATGCTCATAAGGCACCATATGGACTATTTTTAGACTTAGGAACACTACTTACTTTATACATTTGATGTTGAACATTGGAGTTTGTGCTCAGGCAATGGACTAAAAATGTGGAGGGATTGCTTCTTCTTGATTATGCATTTAGGCAAAAGCATCTTGGCCAATTTCCTATCAAAAGAGTAGGCTTTTGAGGCTCAATCTCATCAAGTATTGAACGATTATTCAAAAGCAGAAGGGAAAAATTAATTTAGGGGGTATTTTGGGAGAGAATGTTTGGTGCCAGATATGTCCAGCTGTGGACACATTATGTCCAGCTGTGGACATATCAGTCAACAACAAGGCTAGCCTGTCTTGTTGTTGTCTGATTGTAATACAATTTTCAAATTTTTACTGGTGAATGTTCTTCTGGGCCATGCTTTAAATGTTTCGATACGTTGATGGGATCTGGGACTGTTTGGCTGGTGAGGTCACATCTTGGAGGTTGCTTGTGAGTACTTTAGTATGCATGTGTTGTGTGAATTAGATTTGTGTATTGAGTTCTTTCCTTCATGAAGAGGAGCCTTGTTTTCGTCTACCATCTTTCAAATAGGTTCTTTTTATTTAGACCATCAGTGGGCACTAATTCCAGGCTCTGTCCATGTATTTTATTGGCTGTTTTTACAGATACAGACACTAAGCCAAATCCCCTAGAAAGGGGGGTGGCCGACAGCAAGGCGCACCTCACACCCTCATATGCTCACACTTGCAAGACTTAGCCCTTTTGCGCTAAAGGGTCCGGTCAGACCATGCAACACACTCTGGGTCACGAGTGCAGTCCAAGGATCTGTTGTCAGCAGCAGGGCCTGACAGTTTTCACTGGTTTACCCCCGCTGCATCATGATGACTGGGCCCCCCCCTCACCCACACCAATCTCAAAAAGGCAATGTGATGACAAGGGTGGGAAAGCACATCAGAGCAGCGCCAAAAATCAACTATTCAAAACCATTCTCTACTCACGCCTGTTCATTGCATGCTCCCTTGCTACTCCACATTCAAGTCTCCTTTCTAACGCCTGCTTTGCACCCATCCATCCACCCAAACTTTGGTCTACCTCTAGGCCTGCAACCACTCGCCTCTGCTTTCATCATATTTTTTAACATCCTCTCTTCATCCATCCTCACCATGTGTCTGAACCATCTCAGAACACGCAAATCCCCTTGGTCCTCCACTTCTTCACCATCTCCGTTCTGATTCCAACCACGTTGTTAGTGAACCTGTCTCTCCGCAACACTCCAGCCATGCTTCTCAAAACATTACATTTTGAAAATATTCTATCTACTCTCCTCTCACCCCCCAAGTCTCAGCTCCACAGTTGGGACTCAAGACACCCTCTAACAGCCCTCTACTTGCTTCCATCTCCAACGTCCTACAGCTCTTTACCTACACTCATCAGTGCACCCAGCACTTTACACTCCTCCTTCACTCATAACTTCCCCTCAGTTTCTACTAGTCCAGTCTTCTCCACATGTGAGCCCAGATCCATATAACACTGAACTTCTTCCAACAACTCTCCATTTAGGAGGACACTAATTCTGCTTGCATCAACAGTTCTTAAGCATCTCATTGCTTACTTCTACCAACATTCACTCGAAGCTTCCTCCTCACACACTACACCAAACTTGGACACAAGCCTACATAGCTTCTAAGCTGAATCCCCCACCAGCGCCACGCCATCCACAAACAAGAACTGGCTTAACTGCCAACTCTGCCCATTTGCTTCCAACAGCTCCAAGCCATGACCCAGCACACTTGCATTTACCTCTCTGACCACTCCATCCATATAGAGATTGAACAGCCAGGGAGACATCAAGAAGCCTCCTCTCAGACCCATTTAAATTGTGAACCAATCGCTCACCTTGCTTCCCACTCTGACACATGCTCAGCTGCCACCATAGAAACTTTAGACTGCTTTTTTAACAGATTTGGGCCCACCCCATACAAACGCATCACTCTCCACAGCGCTCCCTGTCAATCCTGTTGTGTACTTTTTCCAAATATATGAAGGCCCAGAACACATCCATTTCCTTTGCAAGGTACTTCTCATAGACCTGTCTCACTGCAAGAATTTGATCTACACTCTCTACCACTCCTAAACCACACTGTTCCTCTCCAATTGTGCAGTTTGTACAGTCTCTAATCCTTTTGACCAGCACTCTTCCATAACACTTACCAATCACACATAACAACTGATACCTCTTGAGTTGCAGCATTAATTTTCATCTCCTTGGCCCCTATACAGCGAGACAACGCAGGCACTGCGCTACTCAATCGGTACCACGTCTGCCACTAAACATATGTTCAGTGGCCTCACCAACCATTCAACAGTCATTATTCCACCCTTTTCAGGCACTGTCGCAATGCCATCCAAACCAGGGGCTTTCCCTGCTTTCATCACCTTCACCGCCTCCTGCACCTCTTCCCTAGTAATGTCCACAACAGGCCTCTCTCCACTTTTTACCCTGGTGATATCCATCCCAGACAATGACTTGATGGAGCACTGGTGGCTGGATTGACGTATAGTGCCAGAAAGACATAGGACCCCAGTGCACTAGACAGCCTTGGCACCCTATCTAATTGACCTTGTTAATACAGGCACGCACATCTGTTCCGGTCTCCCCGGCTTCTTCTGATCAGATTTAGAAGTCTGTAGAAGCTGACAAGGGGCAGCAAAAGTGAGAAACCCTAAAGCCATCTTCCCTTATGATTTTTCAATTTATAATTTCAATGGGCTGCTATTTAGCCTGTTTTGTCCTTTTCTGTTCTTGCAAGATAGAGCTGGACACCTGTTTTTTATCTGTGTAGATACCACAATTTTTCATTCAAACTTAAATTAAGACACTTCCAGTCACAGAGGAATGATCATGAATAAAATCGAATTGCAGCTAACCGAGAAGAGCATACCTATTCATTTCAAAAAAGGTCAGTCACCATTATTGTGTCAGAGATTGGAAACTAAAGCCTTTCTTCCCTAATGGAATGGTTAAGGATCACTCACAGTAGGATTGTAGTCCTCAAGCTGCAAAAGAAGGTCAGCCAAGGGAGGAGCAGTGTTGCGGCCACCAGGTGTCATCTGCAGAACAAAAAAAAAATCCCTCAGGTATTTGATAGTAGTTAGGTAGCTTCAACGTACCAGCTAAGGATAACACTTCTTTCCATTCAAATTATGAACAAAATAACAACCCATTCAACACCACTGTAGCTAGTCTAAACTGGAGTGACTCTCTGCAGCTGACTCCCCATACCCACCTTTCTGGCCCTGAAATATATGAAAAGTAAATTTCTGTCTACGGCACTTAAAAGAGCAAGTCTTTGTTAGTATCTAGTTATCAACTAGTGTTGACCAGCGACTTCTCACAAGTTCTGCATACGTTGTGAAATTCAAAAAGTGTGTAACATACAAACTTAGTACTTATACTCTGCATAACTACTATTGTCAAATAAGCACCCTAAGTCTCTATATTAGCTAGGTAGCTTATCATCAACCACCTAAATAGGGTGAGTTCCCACAATGCAATTATTTATAGCTAACAGATGGAGAACAGTTAAAGTTTGAGGTTGTCAATAGAGAAAGCATGTTCATGTTAAAAGCTACATAGTAATCAGTTCAACAGAAACAAATTGCTACTCAAATATGCATTTGACATGTAATTTTCTATTTAGGTCCTGCGTTGTAGACATTCTTGATACTCTCAGGGTTGTCTTATGAATTCTGTTACGTATCCCCATTTTTAAATCTATAAAAACAAACTATCTTCACAAGAAGTTATTTTTCAAAATCCTGACTCATGAATGATTAGATCTGGAAATACTGAGGCATAACATTTTTTATCTAAGTTCAGCAGCTAGCATCGACGGGGGTGACTCCATGCATTTTTCGCATACTTTAGAATAACTCAAAAAGTAAGCGGCCCAGAAATGTTGTATTTACAGTGTGTATAGCTACCATTATGACCATGAAGCACCGTAAGTTTCAAAATTCTATCATTAACCGAAACAAAGTTATAAAAAAAAAAATGTGGGGCAAGCTAGGGCCCCTAATTGCAGGCAATTCCCCACACCATATGGGGTTATACCCTGCACTCCTCATATCAATAATTGAGAGCCGAATTAAAAGTTTGAGAGTACCAATCAAAGAGCATGCCTATATTAGTATATACCAGTTGCTTGAAATAAAATGTTGAGTAAAATATTATGTCTGTGACAGGTCTTTTTGATGCTTGTCTTCCGCTTCAGTCATAATTGACTGTGGAAGGGATTTTTTCATGATTTCACCGCAAAAACAAAGTTTTTCTTCAATAATTGAAAACTAACATAACTGGAAGTCATTTTTCCACATCCTGAACCAACTATGACCCTAAAATATCAGTAAATGAGCAAATGTTACAAAGAAACTATCTATTTATCAATAGCTAACTGCATTAACATGAATACAAGGCATGCTAGGTAAGGTATTGTTATCTTGATATGAAAATATGATTAAAAAATATAGTTTGTGGGTGTTAAACATAAATTTGCACTTAGGCCTAGACTTGTCACCATGCATTCTAAACATCATGTCATAATAACATTAGTTTCACATTTTGAAATTAGCAGTGGTATCATTATTTTGGGTCATTTACTTCCAGATGTCATTATATGTGTGAAGAATTGCATTTAATTACTTACCATTGAAGAAAAACAGGAATATTCATCAACAAAATAGGTGCTGGAAATCAACCCCAAGCTTTTTTCCCCCTGGGCTGCTTGATAATTGTAAATATCTATAAAACTTTAGCGTCAACCGGGGTGACTCCCCGCAGTCGGAAACACAGGGTGACTGCTCGCACCCCTCTTTTGGGCGCCAAGACGTTGGAAATGTCACCGTTTGACTACGGGGCTTGAAAGAGCAGGTCTTTGTTAGTAAGTATCAGCTACTTATAGAAATTCGATACGCGCACAGAATTTATGAAAAATCGCCAAAGTGAATGTGTTTTTCAGGTCCCCGAAAATTTTGGTTTGGAAAAATTGACATTCCGCAAACTTTGATGCTGTGGCTAGAGTTTCTATTGGATTAGGGCCAAATTTAGTGGTGATACTCGGAATATAGTGTAGTTTGTTGCGTAAGAGGGGTTTTGGGAAAAATGTAAACTTTTGTAAATATATACAAATATACAACTGCGGGGAGTCACCCCAGGTGAAAAAAAACGGGGGTGACTCCCCGCACCTATTTTGTTATTAAATATTTTTGTTTTTTCTTCAATGTAAAATAAATCAAATGCAATTCTACACACATATGATGAAATTTGGAAGTAAATGACCCACAATAATGACACCACAGCTAATTTCAATATGCGTAACTAATTTTATAATGACCCAATTTTTTCAACACATGGTGACATGTCTAGGCCTAAGTGTTGACTTATGTTTAATGCTCAGGAACAAATTTTTCATCACATTTTCATATTGAGACAACAATCCCTTACCTAGCATGACTTGTATTCATGTTAATGCAATAAGTTTGCTATAGAATTGACAAAATACATTTTTTACATGTTTTATCGTAATATCAAGAAGATCGTTATTCGTAATATTTGCTCATTTACTGATACTTTAAGGTCATAATTAGTTTAGGCTGTGGAGAAATGACTTCCAGTAAAGTTAGATTGCGATTATTGAAGAAAAACTTTGTTTCCCGCGGCGAAATCGGGAAAAAGGTCCTTCGCCAGTGGGGTATGACGGCAGCAAAAGACGAGCATCAGAAACACCTGTCAGACAATATTTAACGCAAAATTTTAACTTAAGCAACTGATATATAGCTACTAATATAGGCACGCTCTATCTATTGGTACTCTCAAACTTTCAATTTGCGTTTCAATTATTGATATATGGGGGGTGTGGGGAGTCACCCCGTTTGGTGCGGGGAGTCACACACCAATTTGGGGTCGTAGCTCGCCGCACGGTTTTTTGTTAATAACTTTTTTTTGGTTAACGATAGAATGTTGAAACATATGGTGCTCTATGGTCATAATAGTAGCTATACACACCGTAAATACGAAGTAACTCAGCCGCGTACATTTTGAGTTATTTCAAAGTATGCGCAAAATGCAGGGAGTCACCCCAGTCGACGCTACACCTTTCCAAAATCTTTGAAGCAACAAATTACGACATATTCCAAGTATCACCACAAAATTTGGCCCTAATCCAATGGAAACTCTAGCCACGGCATCAAAGTTTGCGGAACATTGATTTTTCCTAATGAAATTATCACGGACCTGAAAAAATACATCTCCACTTTGACAATATTTAATAAATTCTGTGCGAGTTTCAAATATCTACAAGTAGCTGATACTAACAAAAACCTGCTTTGAAGTCCCATAGTGCCCAAAAGGGGGGTGCGGGGAGGTCACCACGTGTTGCCAACAGTAGGGGAATCACCCTGGTCGACGCTACAAGTAAACAAGGTGTCATCTTCTTTCTATACAGAAGGCATGCTAAAGCAAAATATCTGATTAGCCACAGTATTGCTACATTATAGGAAGACATTGTAAAACAATTCACACAAAGTGTCCAGAGGAACTTTACACTCAACTATACTGCAACGTATCACACTGCTGCATGAACATCCTATCATTACACTTATAC
>SDVV010031141.1:0-11587 GCA_016164225.1 Gammarus roeselii
CATATATATATGTATATATTTATACTTCACAATCATTGTCCTTAAATATATCTCAGTCAAGTAGTGTCATACTTCACAAATGGTAGGACCTAACTTCACATTCCTAGTCCGTAAAGACATCTCAGTCCAAAACCAAGTCTGGAAAGAATTCAGATTTAATCCACGGGTTTTACTACCAAAATTCAACTAACAAACCTCGCGTCCAAATCGCAAACATTTCGAACAACAAATTTCAGATAAAGTTCTGGTGAAGTAATCTATAGTTTATGCACAAGCGGATGCTGGGCAGTTAAGAATTCCAATAATTACTGCATGCACACATCATCCCACTGGTTTCCTTGTTTGAGTGTAAAATAAAATTCATAAAACTATTCGTTTTCGCTTGTAATTCACAAAAGGTCTGAATCATATTTATGAGAAAAAAAAACAATACGACGAACCTTTGAACGCAGGTGAAACTGTTCCAAAAATTTATAGGCAAATTTGTTCTCTTAATTTATTGAAAGTATCTGGTACAAAAATTTGATGATATCTCGTTTTAGAAAGGAAAGCACCTGAAGAAACTGAACTGTCGGTATTCCTCAATATTGATTATTTTTTTCCCAGGATTCACAAACATTAGTACTTTACAGCCAAACAGGTTAGCGAGTGCACACATCTGTTAAGTAAACCAAGGACGGGCTGCTGAATCTATTCCAGTCACACTTCAAGTTTACAGTAACACTAGCACAGCACAAATGTATCGTCAAGTTTCTTCCTATGTGCCGTTGCACGACTTCGACAGAGGTTGCCTCCTTCTGACGCTGCTTAGTTAGCTCCGTTCTGATTTATTGGACTGATTAGGAGAACAATTTACTGAGTCGGATGACGCAGCCGGAGAAGAAGGCGACCTGTTGAAGCCGTGCAACTGCTCGCCTCCGCGAAATTGGAGATTCCCACCAACTGCAAACTGGAAGTGATTCTGCAGCGCATCCCATGTGTTTGCAGATTTTTATATTGTTTCTATTTACCACTTCATAAATTGTACGATTACAGTATTTTTTATGTTTATTTGACTGATGTTTTCTACATCTGAAGCTCTGAAGGTTTTCAACTAGAGTTTTATTGCCCTTTGATCTTATTTAATTGATAACAAGCTATATGAAGGAGTCATTCGTGACTAACATTAGAGAAATTATTTAGAGTATCTCAATACACAGCTATGTGCCCATAACGCCGCGAGGGAGACTGCGGGAACGCCTCTGCTGTCAACTGGACGTTAGCATTTTTCAACTCCCCAAAGACCAAGGTTGGAGCATGTCAGCCAATTTCGTGAAAAATCGTAACATATTTCAGAAGCAGTCGATTTTTTTAAATGAATTCCATTGAGAATTTCTCTAGCTAAAAACGTATTTTTATAGTCCTGTGCACACGTGCGGTCAACAACATTTAAACTACAAGCAATGGGGAAGATTTCTTATCAACTATGCTCCATTTTTTCTAAACAAATCTGATAGATATTCTATTTTTAGGTTCGACCTTCAGTTCATCACAAATGAAACAATGTCATTGTGACATGGATGCAAAATAGTATACACATCATACAAATTAATCACAGTACACAATTAGATTTATAAGATGGCAAATATTGCACGAACAGCCAGAGGATAGAACCCAACAGGCCGAATAATCTATTTACATGCTGGTCATTAGAAAATACACAGAATTACACATAATTGGTTGGCCTAATTTGTATTTGTTGAACAAGAAAGCCTAAAATAGTGCCTTGATCGAACGCTCACGGAATAGTATTTGTAGAACCCATCATGGAATTTATCCCTTACCATGTAATTGGTAACGAAACTTCGAATCCAGGTGACTATGTTTGTCCTGCGATCCCCGCCTGACCATCATCCTTCCTACTCACTTTCCCATTAGGCCCCTTTGATTGGTAAAGCATCGGATTTCAATGTTGATGAATGTGAAATTGCTGTTCCCTTGAATATTATATAATGGAGGGACATTCATATATTTCATATTGTGAATTAGGGTGATGAGGATGTTGGAGGACAGTGAATTCAGGTGTTCTGAGGTGGTTCTCAGAAAAGTGGACGATGGATGGTGGTAGGTGTGTGAGAAGACTGATTACAGCAGAAGTGAGTGAGAGATGGTTGTCGTGGAGCTGACTTTGAGGACGAGAGACACCAGTGTGGAATTTGTAAGGGAGCGCGTAATTGATTGGCGTGAACAGAGATTATTGTGGGGTCATTTTGAGAAACGGAATGGACATGGGTGGGTAGGGCCCAGCCACTATGACGCTGCTTGGGTGAACCAGTTAAAGCTGTCGAGCCCTGCTGCTGACACTGGTCTCAGACCGCACTTCTAACCAGAATTTTATATCCCGGAAGATGTTCATTATCCCAAGCGTTCGATGTCAAATCATTGGTATGTGTGTGAGTGCAGGAGATGAATGTGAGGTGCGTCCACTGTCGGCCACCTTCTTCTGGTGGATCCGGCTGTTGTTTCTGTACCGTTTGTTTGTAATCGAACTAAGAGTTGATTCACAATATATCAAGTTATGTGAAACTTTATCGAGAAGACAATTCCAGCGCGTATTTCATGATACCGTATCATGAAATAGTGTGAAACAAAGTTTAAGATTTCAGTGTCAAACAACTATTTGGTAATTCATATGATCCATTGAGGAGTTTGAATTACCACCTATAATATTTTCCATTTGGTTTTTCCAGTTAACAAATTGGTGCCACCAATGAAACTTTGATACTCAAGAAACTACTTCTAAGTTCATTGTACCTTATAACGCCAAATGCTTCAGCATGTTCATTGACAATCTTTTCCTAAACTCATATTTTACATTGGTTTCGTGATTCATAACTCATCAACTATGATCTAGATCCCAACGCTCATCGAGCAGTTGTAATAACTCATCGGCTATAATCTACATCACAACGCTCATAGAGCGGTTGTAATAACTAATCTGCCATGATCAAGATCCCAACGCTCATAGAGCGGTTGTGATAACTCATCTGCCATGATCTAGATCCCAACGTTCATAGATCGGTTGTAATTACTCATTCGCTATGATCAAGATCCCAACGCTCATAGAGCGGTTGTAATAACTCATTTGCTATGATCAAGATCCCAACGCTCATAGAGCGGTTGTAATAACTCATCTGCTATGTTCTAGATCCCAACGCTCATAGACCGGTTGTAATAACTCATCTGCCATGATCAAGATCCCAATGCTCATAGAGCGGTTGTAATAACTCATCTGCCATGATCTAGATCCCAATGCTCATAGAGCGGTTGTGATAACTCATCTGCCATGATCTAGATCCCAACGCTCATAGAGCGGTTGTAATAACTCATCTGCTATGATCAAGATCCCAACGCTCATAGACCGGTTGTAATAACTCATCTGCTATGATCAAGATCCCAATGCTCATAGAGCGGTTGTAATAACTCATCTGCCATGATCAAGATCCCAACGCTCATAGAGCGGTTGTAATAACTCATCTGCTATGATCTAGATCCCAGCGCTCATAGAGTGGTTGTAATAACTCATCTGCTATGATCAAGATCCCAACGCTCATAGAGCGGTTGTAATAACTCATCAACTATGATCTAGATCCCAACGCTCATAGAGCGGTTGTACTTTAATATTCCTTGATGCAGATGCGCTTTTGAAATGCGCATGAATCTTTTTTCTCCGTAACCTCCACCACACTGGGGGCGTTCGCTCTCAACTTTGAACGTTTACTAACTTTTTTGATGTCTTTTGATTCGAAGTCGAAGCTCGTAATCGGTAGCAATAGCCCTATCAATATAGAAATTCTTTGTGACGGCTCGAGGGCTCTTATTTTCATGAAAACTATGATCCATTGGTAACAAAACTAATACAATTCAAGGTAAATGCATGATGAAATGTTTTGCAATACTTTTACAAAATGTGCAACACATCGTGTTTATTTCAATATAGAATAATGAATTACAAAGTGAGAAGAAGTAATTTGACACCGCTCATATTTTCCGTTTAAGACCATCTTCCCGAATATTCCAAAGCGATCTAAATAAATTTTGTTGCACCCGCAACACTTTTTCCAGAGAGTGATCGTTGCGTCCCAGAATTAAGCCTCTAGCCACATTAGAGCGACATCGTATCATCATGACCTGAATTTTAAAAGTTCCAACTGACTTCGAATGCAGAATACTTAAACAACACAGCGGAGGTAATGACTCTTGAAGTGATTTCATTGCCCTAGGTGATTGGAACGAGCAAAAAGTGCATGACATGATATATATTCAGTATGTTAGATGAACATAATGCAATCAAAAAGAGTCAATGGTAGGCAAGCAGTATTTCAAACATCCTTAAATCATAGTTTTGAATAACACTTATGGAAAAGATATGGTCAATATACAATTAAAAAATGCTCATTTTAGGTTCCACAACAGTTATACAAAAGGATGGGGTATCAGAAGACTCATGATTATTGAGGACTTACTTTCCTTCCCAATACGAAATGCATTTTTCGTCAAGTTGTATCAACTGATATTTACTGTATTGCCCTTGCATGCTCCTATCTCTCAATGATTCTAATGAATCCCAGAGCTTCTGGCAGTTGACACAATTTCGTTCCCCCCTCCAAGTACCTTGTAATTTTGGTTTTATTGTGGTCTAGATATACTCTAAAAAATTACAACCGTAACCTTTTTCAGAATTTAAAAAAAATAGTGTTATTATCATGGACTGCGTGCTTAATTTTTTAAAGACTGACTTTTTAAAGATACGGCTTGTTAAGCAGGGCTTCAATATTTTTTTCAAATCCGAAATTATTGGAATAAATAATAATTCATAACAGTTTAGAGTAAATTTTAATATAACAAAGTATTTTGCACATTCGAACCGATTACTGATGACAACTGACATACTGTAACCCGAAATCCAAAAAACTCCGGCCAGATAATGGGATCCGCAGAGCATTACAATCATAGAGCTAAAAACCTAGCGTGCTCTTCGAGCTCCACGGATTTCTATTTGATGAATTCAAGCCAAGCGAAAGCTTTACCCGGGTTAGCAAGTGAAAAAATAAAACAACAGGATTTTTGGTCCAACAAGTTTGCGTTTGATAGTAAGGATATTAAGTCTGAACTAGAACGACAATGTGAGCATCATGTGTCTGTTGAATTTTTGCATTAAAAGATCAAAATACGGAAAGTTTGGAGTAGGAAATAATATTTAACGATGATACACGGAGCAACTTAGGTCAGCACCTGCAAAAAAAAACAGACTGACGATGTTGATTTGAGATTGTTCCAGATTCATACCTCATTTAACCAATGCCGACCGGTGTCATTGCTGGCTCATTACATTGATTGATGTTTTTTTGAAATCCTTACTAGGATGCCTCCTAGATCTTTCTCTTCGGTGGCAGGAATCTGTGTCTTTCCGGACATTGACTATTCGTGCTTCGGGATATGTTGACCTATTTGCTTAATTATACATTCACCGACAATAAAATTCACTTATCAATATTCGGAACTATCATTATTATTTTGTTCAACTCTGGCTGGAACTGCGGGCACTCAAGATCGGTTTGCACTTTTCCTGCTAACTTGTGTTGTCTGCAAACTTTCTAGTGTTTCTATCGCAGCGTTTATGAATATTAGGAAGCGGACTAGACCTATCACTGATCTTTGAGACATACCGTTTGTACCACTACCCCAAGGGGAAGAAGCACCGTTACGTTCGCTCGCCACGGAAACTGATGCTTTGACATTCACCAACTGATCGCCTGTGAGGGACTTCATCAAAAGCTTTTTGAATGTCAAGGTATATGATATCGATTGATGATTCGCATCTTGTAATTCAATTATATTTCTGAAACTATGCAGCAGGCTCGTGAAACAGGAACGATTGTATCTAAAACCATGATGCGAGTGACTTATCAACTGGTTTGTTACCTGTTTTTTATCGGCAATCAAACTTTCTGAGAAACGTTGGCCTATTCCCATTGTAGGGGCAAGTGCCACCTGCGAGATATTAAAATAAATTGCCGATAGGTGTTCGGTGATTTCGTTTCAAGTCTCTTACATATTATTTGGTATAGTGTATCTGGACCTGGTGATTTTTTTTTACCTTCCAGAGCATCTATTTATTTAATCACTTCAGCAGGAGGAAATGTTACGGCACTGAGGGCTTCACTCGTATTTCCTGAGGATTTGGAATATCCGGACGTTATTGCGTATATGCAGAAAGAAAAATTAGTAAGACACTAATTACAGTGTGGGACGTTTCCAGCTCACCACTGTCGTTCTCGAGAGGACCTTTTACATATCTTGATTTTAATTCATTCAAGATTAGTTTGAAAATTGCTTCAGATTAGTTTTGACGTTCGCCACAATTTAATTCTCATAATCTATCTAGTAACTTTCAGGAAAATTTTGAAAAATTTTCTGCTGATTATATTTGTTTTTGCCGCGTGGTCATGTGGGTGGTTTGTTTTGACGAGATATAAACACGATACAGAAATAAGGGCTGAATCCACCAGAATCAGGAGGCCGACCTTCATCTCCTGCACTCACACACATACCAATTGTTTGACCTCGAATGCTAAGTATATTGTCCAGTACTTTGCAACATACACTTCTGGTCAGAAGTGAGGTCTGAGATCAGTGTCAGCAACAGGGCTCGACAGCGTGAGCTAGTTCACCCAAGCCCCGTCATAGTTGAGGGGCCCTAACCAACATTATCAATCCCCTTTCTGAGCATGACGTCATGGGCGGAAAGTGCATCAGGGCCAAGGCAAACTAATCCATTCCTAATTATTCTATGTCCAAGCCTATCAATTGCACTCTCTCTCACAACTTCCACCCTGATGCCTCTCCTCCCGGAAGTCAGCTCACGCCAACCGTACACATAAACTTCAGTCTACCTCAAGGCCAACTCCAACTCACCTCTGGCTTAATCACCATTTTCAATCATCTACCATCATCCATCGTTACATTTTTTTCAAACCACCTCAGAAACCTGGTAAAGAAAATTAGTACATTATTTAGTATTCAATAAACTGAGCAATATTCCCTTCCCAAACATTGTAATCGGATGCTTCGCCAAACAAGGGGGCTGAACGGGAAAGTGAGTGGGAAGGATGATGGGCAGGTGGGACAGCATGACCAACGCATTCAACTGGGTTCGAAGTTTCGTGGTCTGACGTGGGTAGAGGGTAGATGATAAGATTATGGTATAGTGTGTAAAATGATGGGAGCTCTTCCATGTCTCACTGTCTCGATAAGTATTAGAAATAATCAAATAATATACATAATATTTTAATCCTCTTCGCTTGACCAAGAAAATCAGAGCTAGATTAAAAACAAACAATCATCGATTTTATCAGACATCCTGACCTGTTTCCGACCATTATCTTTGCCGAGGTGGAAAACTGCTAACCCAGGATCATAGAGGCGTTCCCCTCGTTTTCCTCGAGGTGCTGTGGTTAACAGCGATATGAGGACATGGCTGTTTATTGAGGTGCTTTATAACTTTTTTTTTTAATTTATCCGGAGGACCTTCTAATCAGTTAAATAAAATCAAAAGCCAACTACACTGGATGAAAAGCATTGGAACATGAGTTGCAGAGAAGTTCATTCAAGTGATGGTGTAAATTGTAATAACATTAACACCTTCAATAACATGGAACGTGCTTCTGAATCTCTTTTAGTAATTATTCAAAATTGCAGTACTACTAGTCCAGCCTAAACAGGAAAACCCATTTTCAGGACTGCCAGCCGCTGCACGGCTTCAACAGGTCGTCTCCTTCTCCGGCTGATGTGTTACCACCATTCCGACTCAATGGATTGTCGTCCCAATCAATCCATTGAATCATACGGTAGCTGACTTAGCAGTTTTAGAAGGAGGCGACGTCTGTTGAAGTCCTGCAGCGGCACGCAGCTCTACAACTTTACAACACATCTATGCTGCATAACCTATTCCAGTAACCTGAAGTGTTACTGGAATTGGTTATGCATCCCGTCATTGGTCTACTCAACAAATGTTTGCGCTCGCTAACTGGTTTGGCAGGAAAAGTATCAATGTTAGTGAATCCTGGGTAACAAGAATCAAAATTGAAAAATAACGACAGTTTAATTTCTTCTGGCGCTATCATTTTTGAAACGATGTTTCATCAAAAGGAACAAATTTGCCTTCCAATTTGTGGAACAATTTTTATATTTTCACTGAAATCAAAACAATGTCAAATTAATCGTTCTGTCGTTGCCGGGTTCAACAACATTTTATTCAATTTATGTAACCGATAGAAATTTATATTGTAGATCAAACTTTTGTTCAGGGTCCGTTGTCTTTATTTTTTTCATAAATATGATTCAAACCTATTTTGAGGTTACTAGTTTTCAGAATTTGCTTGTCATCCCTATTAAAAAGATATGTGTGATGATAAAACTTGTACATTGACCCAATAAATTGAACATGTGTGATGATGACACTTGCACACTGACCCAATTAAAGAGACATGTGTGATGATGACACTTGTACTTTGACCCAATAAAAGAAACATGTGTGATCATGACACTTGTACATTGACCCAATAAAAGAAACATGTGCGATGATGACACTTGTACATTGACCCAATAAAAGAAACATGTGTGATGATGACACTTGTACATTGACCCAATAAAATAAACATGTGTGATGATGACACTTGTACATTGACCCAATAAAAGAAACATGTGTGATGATGACACTTGTACCTTGACCCAGTAAACGAAACATGTGTGATGATGACGCTTGTACATTCACCCAGTGAAACACACATGGGTGATGATGGCACTTGTGCATTGACCCAATAAAAGAAACATGTATAAGGATCACATTTGTACATTGACCCACTAGAAGGAACATGTGTGATGTTGACACTTGTACATTAACCCCCCCCAAAAAAACAGGTGTGATGACGACACTTGTACATTGACCCAATTAACGAAACATGAGTGATGATGACTCTTGTACCTTGACCCAATAAAAGAAACATGTGTGATGATGACACTTGTACATTGACCAAATACACGAATTAAGTGTGATGATGACGTTTGTAAATTGAGCTAATAAAAGAAACATGTGTCATGATGACGCTTGTACATTGACCCAATAAAAGAAACATGTGTGATTATGACGCTTGTAATATCGGTTACAAGGATATAAATCTCATTTTGAATTCCGCGTTTTGTTTAAAATTCATTTAAATCAAATTGTAGGTAGTTAGTTATTTTCTGTGGATGTATGGTTACAGCCAAACGTCTGCTGGAAAAACAAATGTGTTAGCCCATACTATGAAACATACAATCTCTGTGCCGGGATGTCGTAAACAAAACGCAAATTTAAAAATATGGTCTCTATCTTTGTAACTGATAGTACATTGACTATAGATTACTTCCCAAATACTTTCTCTGAAATTGGTTGGTCGAAAATTTGACCACTCCTGCGGAAAGTTAAATAGTTGAATTGGAGTTGCAAACAACGTAGATTAAATCGGACTTTCTCATATGCCTTTTCTTGCTCTGAAATGTCTTTACGAACTATAATTGTGATATCAGGCCCGACCAATTGTTAAGTGTGACACTAGTTGTTGATATTGATGGTTTTTAATTTGTCAGCACGGATGATATTAATGGGCAGCAATATTTAATTTAAGGGAATTATTTTCTGAAATATAGTGCACCCATGGTCACAGTTTGCCGGTAGAGCTACTGATGGTCTTCTTTTGTACAGCTGTTGCCACGTCATCCATGAATAAAGCAATATCAAGTAACCCCCGATTGTTTTTTTTAGCTGTACTTCTTCAAACACTGTATTGAACGCCACTTCACGTCAGCTCACTGTCAAAACCGGATACTGTCCTAACCGCTAAATATCCTTCAGCACTCGTGCTTTCGAGGTGAAAAATGTTTCAGCACAGGCGCACTTGCGCAGCTTCAGTTCAGCTCATCGTCCAAGCCGGACACTGTCACAACAGTTAAAAAAAATAGATCAGCACTACGATCCCTACAATTATAAGTACGATTGACCCACAGGTTAGAAACACGTACCTTTGTCCCATGGGTTAGAGACACGCACCTCTAAGTTAGGTTAAGTTGGGCAAGAAAAGTATCACTGAAGTGAAAACCAGAAAAAATGATGCCTTAGTTCGGTTGGTGGGAGAACTCGTGGCTAGTATCACAGTTAGAGGGCATGAAATCGGTTGTTCTGACTGAGGGATGCAGTGCATGTTGGCTGTTAAAAATGGAACCTTTGTTTGGTTGTTGGAACAACTTGTGACTGATATGGCAGTTAGCGCATATGAAAAGAGCTGATCTGACGTTAGCCATAAAATAATTTCGCGCCAGGTATATCGATCAGTGACAGATATTCGTATACCATGAATCAATGAGAAGTCGAGGACTACCTGTGTGGTAAGTCCAGCAGCGGCCCACATTCGCATACCAGCAACAAAAGTGGGTGTATAATCATCCAGAGCTGTATCAACTGTACATATATTTCTTGTAGCCAGTTACATATCTCTTGCATAGATTTGCCAATTCATGATCGGGAACGCACTTTATCGTCTACGAAAACTGCCCATACCGATTTTTAATCTTGACTAATGACATGTGCAGCCCACTGAACTGCAGGAGAAGATTTATAAAATGAACAAAAAAATTATGGTGGCAATGCCCTTAATGGACCTTGCATCATCCAAACAGACAAGTGCGATCGATAATGGCAACATTTCTGTGAGGCAAGTCATGAGTTTTGCGTTTATTTACAGTTGACGGGATGATAAATGGTTGCATGAGCAACATTTTCATCTCTATTAAGAGATGAAATGATAAAATGTATTCGGATGTGGAAGTTTATAACGATTTATCGACAAAATAATCTTAATCATTTCCTGTAAGTGTATTCTATCATTCCATCTTGGTATGAACAAATAATATTTCTTCTGATTTTCGAATTGACTCGCAATCCAAAAAAAGTCTAGGAATAAATATATGCAAACTCTATTTATTCTTGGCAATTAATCATTACTTCTTACTAGGTAAACTCTGTATCGAAACCTCATATGGTTTAATTTTCTTTGATTTAGTATTTCAGTGATTGATTTAACGTTCGAAACTTTGAAGACGTCCCTAGCTTCATTTTTTCGGCTCTAGTGCATCCTTCATCAATCAAATACTGAAAGTGCATTTATAAAATAATTTAATAACTGGTGCTTCGTGATGTTTACCTCTACAATAATAAGTACGTCAGAGTCACATTGAAAACAGTGTTAGACTACGCTGTAAAGTGATGTTGAAGAGACCAATTCAACTGATAGTGGTGAAGTTTTTTGTACTTTCATGTAATACGTGATATTGAACATGAATGAACCCGCCGTACTCGGCCTCCGTTGAAGTGTCAGAAAAGCCACGCATCCAGCTGTGTGTTTTTACCACGATATAGTGCCTCATAGTTCCACTGGCAGCTGCTGAATACTGAATCAATTACACTAGATCGAGATCAGAATCATTTCACGTAAGCAGGAACACACATGAA
>SDVV010031142.1:0-11587 GCA_016164225.1 Gammarus roeselii
CCTCATACAGCCCTCTCTCTGCTTCCATCCCCAACGTCCTACAGCTCATTACACTCCTCAGTGCACCCAACACTTTACATCCCTCCCTCACTCGCGCCTTCACTTCAGTTTCCACTAGTTAAGTTTTCTCCACATGGGAGCCCAGATACTTAAAACACTGAACTTCCTCCAAGAGCTCTCCATTTAGGGTGACACTAATTTTGCTCTCATCGACAGTCCTCGAGCATCTCATTGCTTTACTCTTACCCACGTTCACTCGAAGCTTCCTCCTCTCACACACTCTACCAAACTCAGACACCAGCCTACATAGCTTCTCCTCCGAATCCGCAACCAGGGCCGTATCATCAGCAAATAGCAATACTATGCTGGACGGAGTTTTGTTCAATGAATGCCTCGACGCCGAAGCAGAGTTGAAACAAGAAGGCGGATCGATAAATTAAACGTCGAGGCGGAAATCGTGCCGCCGTTAGCAAGATCTGCGAAGATATTGAAGATCAGGGTATAACACCACCAGTTGATTTTGCATTGATGAAGAGACTGGTTGATGAATTGGAGCGACAACGTGCCATCCTACTGAGCTTAGACGAGCAAATTGTTGACATAATCGGGGATGACCTCCTCAGAAGTGATATCGTGGAAGCCTCCATTATTAGTATTGAAGTATCTTCTTCAATGGCGATGCCTGAGTAGTGGCTACAGACCACGGTGCGCGGAAAGCCTATGACGACAAAAGATGAAGATGGGGTGCACACTATGAATGTGAAGTTGCCCACCATTAAGCTGCCAATGTTTTACGGGTCCATACTCAAGTGGCAGACTTTTTGGGACCTTTACAGCGCTACAATTCACTCCAGGATGATATATCTAGTGTGACCAAGTTTGACTACCTTATTTCCCAGCTTGCGAGGGATGCGTCTCAACTGATGATTGGATTCCATCACACGAGTGAGGAGTACCAGGAGGCTGTGGAGTTGCTGAAGAGGACCTACGGAAACCAACACAAAGTAATCGATGCTCATCTACACTCGATTTTGAACCTCAAATCACATATCTGTTCTGCAAGAGACCTTGGTAAATTCAGATCACAATACGTAGGGCATCTGAGAGCAATCAAGTCGCTCGGAGCAAAAGTTGAGGAGGCAGGGTATATATTTGCTACCATTCTAATACGCAAGTTATCTAAAGACATTAGAAACAGTATCAACCGCGAAGGACGGTCGGACTTTTGGGACCTCGTCAGCCTGCGGGAAGTAACTGAGACTGATATTGTTCACCTCCAAACACCAGAATCACACGACGCACTTGTCGGTTTCGTGCAATAAATATCCATCGGTCGTGGCTCGTCGTAATCAAACCAAGTCATTGAAATTGTATTTCAAGTGCTTGCGACCGGGAAACCATCATGCAAAGCAAAGTAAAAGCCAGACACGATGTCGTAAGTGCCAGCGGAAGCAGCACACTGCACTCCGTGAGGGAAGATCTGCTGACCCGTTCGTGTAACCAAGGAAGAAACGCCAGGAGCCCAACGTTCGGACCACGACTGCGACCGCGTGCGGGGATCTGATGAAGGACTCCATTCCCTCAAAAAAAGGATGCTGATGAGGGACCTGGACCTACAGTGACTGCAAACTGCTCAACGGAAAGTTAACGGTTCAACGGTTTTGCCCACAGCTATGGTAACTACAACCTCGATGAAATTCACTACCAAAGTTTACGCCTTGTTCGACCTAGGGTCGCAGAAAATCTTTTTTTTTAAACGTCGCAGATAAATTGCAACCCGAGACTGTTTGTAGAGTGGCTTTTACTATTACCGGGTTTGGTGGTAAGGTGGATCCAGTGCGTATCGCGTAGTGAGGTTCTCTATTATCTCTGGTAAAGACTCTATTAGTACTGACGCTGTAGTGGTAAAGGAATTGCCAGATATTATTTCCATGCCCGGGAGATCTCTCATGCTTGTCGCTCTTACCATGAATAAATACTGAACTGAAGAAAGTGAGTTTCTCTTCGCCAATTATCATTGACGATCTTCTCCGATCCAAGAACTTCCGATTACTATGCAAAATATTTGTCCGAAAGATTCGATTAGAAGTAATCTGTAGTTGTTGGATCAGAGAAGATCGCAGATGATTGTTGGCGAAGAGAAACTCACTTTCTTCAGTCCAGTATTTGTTCATGGCACGAGCGACAAGCATGAGAGATCTCCCGGACATGGAAATAATATCTGGCAATTCCTTTACCACTACAGCGTCCGTACTAATAGAGTCTTTACCAGAGATAATAGAGAACCTCACAACGCGATACGCACTGGACTCCACTTCACCACCAAACCCGTTAATAGTAAGAACCCCTTCACGAACAGTCTCGGGTTGCAATTAAACTTTCATTGCAATATATCTGCCACTGCTTGGAAGGTGGTACTAAATAACCCACCACCTTCTAAGCAGTGACCGTTTAAATCTGATGTTATGATTCATAATAATTTAGCGATACTTTTCGAAAATATCTCCTTTTCGCTAAATGAGCATTATGTCTAGTTTTGAGTTGCTCTTGGAGACGACTCCTCTTTGATGTTGGAATGTAAGCCATTTCAATGTATCCACAATATTTAAAAATATTATATCGTGATTAATTCCCAATAAATTATATACATTTCCATATTTTTGCGTAAACACATGAAGAGCAGCCCTAAAAGGTTCCATCATCCGGCCACATCCAGATTCATCGAATGCAAACAGTTTCTCATTGAACTATTGCCAGTTGCCGGGTGTTGCCAGAACTTGGCAATGAACTGAACAGGTTCACAAACTTTGTGCTGTTGATTACATAGATTATCGAAGTTTATATGACGGCCGCTCCGGTTCCAGGGCACGGAAAATGATTGAGGTTATCTCGAACTGCCAGTCAATGTGGAAAAGTCTAAGTGGGCATGCATTACGCATTCCAGCATACAGGGAAGAGGTTACTTGGAGGAGAAGAACTCAAAATTCATTACACATTCAAGTACACAGTGAACAAGTTATTTAGATGAGAGAAAGTGGGCGTGCATTACTCATTCCAGTAAACAGTGAACAAGTTATTTGGATGAGAGAAAGTTGGCGTGCATTACTCATTCCAGTACAGAGTGAACAAGTTATTTAGATGAGAGTAAGTGAGCGTGCATTACTCATTCCAGTCCACAGTGAACAAGTTATTTGGATGAGAGAAAGTGGGCGTGCATTACTCATTACAGCACACAGTGAACATTTCCCATGCCTTTCCGGAAAACAGTGATTTGGTTAGTCCAGCGCTTTTCCACCACCCAGTGAACAGGTTCGTCTTTGCGTGTGCCTAGTTGAAAATCGAAAACAGGGGTTCAAGCATTTAATGGGCGTAGTGTAAAGTGATCTAAAACTGCCATCGAGGCAGTTTTATCGGCGGGCGTACGGACGGGCGACCTTGGGGCGACCATGAATGGGGGGTAGGGGAGATCAAGGCAGTTTTATCCGCGTGCGTATGGAGTGGCGACTATGGGGCGACCATGAGGGTCGGAACCAATTTTGACCGGATTAATGAAGGAATAAGATTGGGTTTAAGTAGCGGTTTAGCAGGGGCGGTCGAACTTTGGGCGGCCATTTTGGCTGAATCAAGCGGTGTGGGCGAAGTGAAGGTAGGCTGTGCGAAGGGGCGGAGCCTAACGTACAGGGGAAGCGGAAGGGGAGTGGGGTGACGCAAAGGGGGCGGGGCTCATCTTCAGCTGGGGGACGGACGGGCGACCTTGGGGTGACAATGTTGGTGGGGGTAAGGCCGAAGTCAGACAGGCGTAAACGTAGAACGTTCACGCACTACCTTTGGTATTCGCATTTCAATGCTGGGCATACTGTATTGCAATTTCGTTGCATATCATGTTGCATATGTGTAATTTCAGTGTGAATTTAGGATTTCTTTCGTAGTTTGAAGATTTATATATTGAGCATTTTAATTTTTATTGTATTTTAGTATGTATTGTGTTTATATATATGTTTTTTCTACTTTAGATGGTTCTAGTGGGGTACGCTTCGTCATTAACTGTTGCTCGTTATATATATTTATACGATTTCTGGTGGGTGCGGTAGAGGAATCCTCCAGGCAGAAAGTTGGATGCGCTCCTGGAAAATTAGGGGAGCTTGCTCTTACCTGTCCTTTATCTTATCTGATATTTCCGGGGACGTTTGCTACGCTGTGAGTGAATGACTCGTTATATATTTTATGACTGGATTATAATTCTATATATTTTTTCTGATGACATATATGTTTGTATTCATATCTAATTGAGGGTATAATTGACTCATTCGGAAGTTGGTTGGACGCTTGCTACCAGCCTGATATTGACTTTTAGGCAATGTTCTGTGTTTTCCATAAATTTATTTCAAATGTATATAATATTTATAGGAATAGTATGGTTTATTAGTCTGGTAGTTGGCGGGTAGATGTTAGTATTTCTTAGGATGCAGCAGTTTCGTTACGAAATTCTATCCATCCCATTATATTGTGTTATGTATTCATAGTAATGTTCGGTTGATTCATTTTGATTTTTATTTGTTCTGGAAATTTGAATAGTTATCTCATACAGTTATGGGGTTTTAGGATATTCTAGGTTTGCATCTTCCATATAGCATACTATTTCAAACATAAATGATTGGTTGTTGCATCATTGTGGTATTATATATGTATAAATGGCATTCTGTTACGATTAGGCCGTGGTTACTTTAGTTAATGAACTGTTAATTTAACCATGTTTTGGACTGGGTTGGAGAGTAATTTTATCAGATTTTGTATATACTATAGCGTGTTCGTTTAGAAGTATTCTACATCATTTATTATAGGTTTCAGTTACGTCACTCGCATGTCTTTGGCAACTTATTCACGTTAGTTGTTTGGTTGGTAACATGTTTTTTTCTCGTTCGTCACGGTTTTTAATCTACGTTTTGGGTGTGGTAGAGAATTGATCTTCTTATTTTGTTATAACTCAAGATTTTTAGAAAGTGTCTTTGAGTTTTGTGGGTTCTCTGTTGAGTTTCCATCTTCGATGCTGGGTATTGGGGTTTTATACAATTATAGGAATATTACGCTTGTATCTGCAATGTAGAAGACTACTTCATGTATAATTTAGTTATATGTGGTTTATTTTTAGTGTTTTATAACCTGGTACAATGTTTGATGTCGTTTTTATAGATATAGAAGATCCCATTTGTTACAAACTCTGTTTTGTTGTTACTTTATTGTATGTTTATTGTAGGACCATTCTTCAATATTTAGGAGTAGTTAGAGATCCCTCTAGGCAAAAGCTAGTTGTGTTTCTGCATATTTGTGTAAGAAGACCGATTTACTATGCTGGATACCATAATGTATTACAATTTTAACGTGGATTAGAGCAGAGTAGAGAATCTTATATGGTTATTTTTGTTATAATATTGTTGTTGTTGATGTTGTATGATTTCTCCACGATAATCATAAGAATGTATGTTTACGAGGTGTTAGTCCGTACTGCATTTTTGTGGAATATCGTTATTGAAGCTAGCAAGTGTATAATGTAACGTTTTACTGTATGAAGGGGTCCTGGTGTAGAGGTGGTTTGCACTCTTCGGCTGTCATTTGGAGTTCATCCATGTTCAACGTGATTTGTAAGTTCTTGTGGACGTCAATCTTAACTTCCGGGTGTTTGTTAGAGAGGTTATCTGACAAGCTGCTATTCGTTATAGTGATTTACTTAGGTTGGCAGTGAACGTATCCCCAGATTTTAATGTCACACTCATTGAGACTCATGTCAGCCCCATTCTTGACCACTGTACCTGTGCATAGATTCTTGGTTGTATCCAGGATGTGTCTTTGCTCGACGTTGTTCAGAGATGATGGACTAAACAGATGTATGATTCGTCTGAGGAACTGTACCGTGACTGGGTGTTCCCTCTAAATTTGTTGTATATCAGTGATAGATTTTTAAGATGTGACCTAGTAAAGCATTGTAAAGTTTGTTGTTTTGACACAGTGGGCTTTGATTTTCTCCTACCAGAGGCATAGCATCAGTTAGGTCTAGGAATTTGTTATAGATTTGAACAGGTATCGTTGTAAAAATAACATTATTCACATGAACTCATTGTTAAATGTCAGATATCTACGGTGTGACTGTTATGTTAGCATATGATTTTTCATGAACCAGACCACCTTAGGAGTTAAAGTGCAGGATTATTTCTTTTGTCTATAAGATCGGTAGTGTACATCGACATCGTGAAGTGATTGACCATACTCCTTTTCATATTGTTGTAGGATTTGTCATCCGGGTTATGGCAGGATACGCCGTATATAATATTTAATCAATGTCGGTCTAGGGTTAGGTGGAGAGTCTGATTTAGCTATTTATAGTTGTTGTTGTATGTTTCGATTGGTTATCATAGGAATATAACTAAATCAGACATAATTTCGCCTATTTTCATGGAATATTTGGTATATAATACACTTCATTGGATGTATTGATCCAAAATATTGTTATGTTTTACCTCTTGACTCCGGTTCCATGTCGTCTTGGAGAGCTAATCTATCGGATTTGTGTAAAGTGTTATTGTTAAAATTCTCCAATAATTTAATGTACATCTCAGTTATGTTATCCGCTCGCATGTCTTTACTAGATACTTATTCCCGCGGGTTTTACTTATACAAATATTTGTGATATGTTGGCAGTTGTACACTAAGAAGCTTTTAAATAATTCAGGCTTTGTTATGAGATTGCGTTCTAATTCAGAATATCCATCTTATTTGAGCGTTCACAATATCCACAATAGCATTTTTCACTAAAGGTTTGTGATGATGGCCGTATTCCTAATTAATCCTAATCTGATCTAAGCAAGGGATATTTTCCCCCCGATTTCATACTTATGTTAGGTATTTCTCCATTGATTCAAGCATTATTCATATCAAATCTATCCACTTGACTCCGTAGTTTTACCAATCTTTAGCAGATTGTGTGCCTACATATATAGATTTCTTTCACTTTGCTTGTTACAAGTCCAGTAATATCGACTAGTTTCAGGTAATGTGAGGTGATCATTCGTTAGCAGACTGCATAGTTCAAAACGTTTATTTAAGCTTCCCGCATATGTCAGTGATTGGTATGGGTGTTAAAGAGTTAGCACATTTCATGTATGATTTTATTGTTTGAATAAGATTTTTTTTGTAGGGTTGGATGTGCTGCTCCTACCATTTTCGTCCATTATACAGAATATTGATTGAATTCACTCTAACATATTTACTACAGATCTGTGATGTAAGGTCCGCAGTCAACAAGATCTAGGATATAAACCATGTCTAAGGTATATAATTAGCGAAATATATATTAATGTACGACAACATAGATCAAATATCAATGAATGCAGAAAGGGTTACCATACACTGCCAAATACATTAATACCCTGGCAATCTAACCTAACAGTCATCATAGCCAATGGTTATGTATTTTTATTCAAGTTTGATGCTTATGTATGATATTAATACGTATGAAACTATCCTCTTGGGCTGCATATTTAACATATCAAAAGCAGTTTGAATACATTTCTCCAATTTTATCTAGCAAATATCCCTTTCAGATGTTTAGATTCCAGAACTTTTATCGATATCTCTGTTTCATGTTTGGATAAGACTCAGCAGATAGGATCCAAGAAAACTAATGCACTTCAATGTGTTAAACATTTTTAATGTGGAACAGTTTCACGCGATATTAGGTTCAAAGATCTAGTCATCCTAACCAACTTAACCAATAATTATATAATTTCATTCTAGTTTGATGGTTATATATGATATTTAGTCATTAGTTTGTGCTATGTACATATCTAATAGCCTCCACACGGCTCTATTTTACGTAGTTTTTTTAATGTCAGACACAAGGTATACACATTTACTTTTACATACATATAAAGGAGCGTTAGCGTCACAGTGTCGGCACATGTGCCGACACAATGCATATATACAAGGTCGTTAGCCTCACTGTGTCGGCAGATATGTCGACAATACGAAGCTATTTACATACATTTTGTGCAAAAAGGGTTACCATACACTGCAAGATGCATAATACCTAGGCAATCTAACCTAACATAACCAACTTTCTGTTTACAATTTACCTAACCAAATATACATATGAACCCCTCCACACGGTTCATTATAGAACTTGCACCTAATTATTTCAACTTCGTGGTCAATCTCGACTCATACAGTATATGTTAACAGAGAGGACAGATTACCTAACCTAACCTAACCTAACCATATGTACGCTATTCAGTCATTGATATATACATATGAAGCCCTCCAGACGACTCTAGATATAACTTTAACATACATGTTATTTATTTCGTTGTCACTCCCGACTCTTATCAGTTAGCAGAGAGGTCCCATTTTCAGAATTGGATGAATTGAATGCTACAAGTAATTCAAATTTATATCCAGTTTCATGCAAACGGACACATGGTCCCATACTATGTTTTTTCTCATTTTACTTCAATATCTTTACCTGGCTCTGCAACCTTTGATGACTTGCATCTCTGATTTACCTTTTCTTTTCTATAGTTTTCATATTCATGACGATGACTAAGTTTCAAGATCTGATCGAACCCTGATTTATATCCTACCAATCTGTAACACATCTAGATCATTTACCTCGAGATGGTCTCTGGCATCATTTCACGCATCGGAATATATTCTTCTACCGATTTCGACAATTCGATGTTACCTCCCACTGACACGATGTTTGCATCTCGTTACATAACCTTGAGTTTAGGATAATATAAACATTTCATTGAGGATTTACGTGGTTATATTAGTATTTATAGGCATTAATTACGCCTCCTACTGGATTCAACAATACCATCGACCTCGTTTTGTTCGATCACAGCAGGACTCGTACAGTCATCCATACACATCATCACGATGTTTCAGTTTCTTCTCAAGATCTATCATATAATCCAACAAATCTTTGTTGCGAATACCAAAGGCTGTTCCGTTCCCTTGAGTCCACAAATGTAGTTCTTCTCCTTCTTGAACCTTAATTATCCGAATCTTCTCAAATTCAATGTCATTCTGGTAATCATCAATGAGGAATTGTTGCATACGTTCTAGATTTTATTCGGTTCTTAGGTAAAATATATTTCCCAATACCTCAGCTTTATCACAGTCATGATGATTTCCCACTTGGATCATATCAATTTCAGGAGTTGCTTTCTTATTTACTTTGAACTTTGTTACATACGACTGTAACCCGTTGATATTAGTTACGTAAAGCCGACTTTTTTTTCCTTCATCCATTTATGAATGTTACGTATCTCATACTCCTATGATTATTGTTCTCCGCATTTGTAGATAATTGTTATTTCCATCAGTAGTCAATATATCCTCGAGCCAAGCCAAATCCTCTCCGGAGATTTTTTCATCCAACACTCGTAAATAAATTTTTGAGACGTGAACATCCATTTTTATTTATTCTAAGACGATTTTGTAGTGCTGTAGTGGATATTATGAACGCTCAAATAAGACAGATTTTCTGAATTGGAACGCAAGCTCATAACAAAGCCTGAATTATTCAAAAATTTCTATGTGTATAACTGCCAACATATCATAAATATTTATATATGTAAGACCTGAGGGAATGAGCATCTTGTAAAGACATGCAAGCGGAAAACATAATTGAGATGTACATTAAATTATTGAAGAATTTCAACACTTACACTCTACACAAATCCGATAGATTGGCTCTCGAAGACGATATGGAACCAGAGTCGAAAGGTAAAACATAACAATATTTTGGATCATTACATCCAATAAAGTGTATTTTATACCCAATATTCCATCATAATAGGCAAAATTATGTCTGATTTAGATATATTCACATGATCACCAATCAAAACATACAACAACGACTATAAAAAAGTTCCATAAGATTCTTTACTCTACCCTAACCGACATTGATTAACTATGATATACGACGTATACTGCCATACCCCAGATGATGAATCCTACAGCAATATGGAAATATTATGATCAGCTTCCGCTCGCACATATATTTGGAAACATTGCTAACCGAACATTACAACAAAGAACTGCGTTGTGTATGCCCGATAAACTGTAGGTCTAGGGCCTGTTAACCCTAGCTTAAGTTACACGAAGAAATCCCTTGCCTTGCCTATTTTCAGTTCCCCTCCAAAAGCAGTTGGTTCCCCCATATGGATTACAAGACGTAAGAGACGTTGCCGAGTAGAGGACCATTTGGCCATCCTGTTAAACTTGACAATTCAGCATTGTATGGACTAGATCCAATAACTTAGAAGGGTAGTGTTAGCTCAGGAGTATCGTTAATTGTAAACAGAAAGATGGGCGGAGCCTATAAATTAGGTAACGGCCAAGGTTTATTTGTATGCCAATAAGGTTAAGGCTTGAAGACACCACGCCTCTTTGGGGAGGGGTTCAAAAGGTGAGTGGTTCCAATATTGGAGGATCACTTCATACATATAAACGAGGCCCTCTCATAATATTTCAGGGTGCAGGTCTGAAGTATAGATCTCATATCATTTCAATAGCGGAGCCGTAGTGCGGAAGTTGGGCCTTCTCCTTTGCGTCGCTTGTGCTTCACTTTTCGTTTTCGCTGTTCATTTTCACTTTTGTTCCGTTGTGTCCGTTATAATACAATCAATGTTTAGTGCTATAGAGCCAGTTCAACTGATGACATGTTACTTTGTTACCATTCAAAATAATATTATAAAACCCCTGTTAATTCATTTGTACCATGCATTTATACCTGATTATAACAAACATAAACAACGAACATAACAGAAAGGTGTATGGTCAATCAATACACGATGTCGATGTTCACTAACGATCTTATAAAAAATATAAATAATCCTGCACTTTAACTCCTAAGGTGGGTCGGTTCATGAAAAATCATATAGTAACACAACAAGCATACCAAAAACATTTGACATTCAACACTGAGTTCATTTGAATAATGTTATTTCTACTTCGATACCTATTCAAATCTATAACAAATTCATAGACCTAACCGATGCTATGCCTCTAATAGGAGAAAATCAAAGCCCAATGGGGCCTAACAACAAACTCTACAATGCTTTACTAGTTTACTTCTTAGCAATCTATCACTGACATATAACCAATTTAGAGGTACCTCCACCATTTATTTCCTAAGGCCCCCAAAGAGTAGGGAGACCCCTGGCCCCAACACTCGCCAGAATTTGTGGCATCCAACCATACTACTGCCGCCCCCAGCCCTGCTGGAGTAACGGCCTACCCCCTCTACCTTAACAAAGATCCGATCTATAACTCCCCGAATTGATAGGCTTACATGCTAATTGTACACTCAAAGCGTTGCCGCGTTGCACAGCCAGTCCTAGCCTCTGCTTCAGCCAGAACGTTTCGCGAGGGTCCCCAGAGGCGGCAGATAACCGTCGGCCGATGTCGTGGATCAGGAGGCTGCTGGTTTTGCCGAAAACGCCGGTCGTCTCAATAGCCAAGGGCTCAAAAAGGTAGCGGTCACGAAGAGATTGATACTTATTTCTTTTTTTGTTCTCTGCCGCGTTGG
>SDVV010031143.1:0-11587 GCA_016164225.1 Gammarus roeselii
TCGCTGGTGCGGATACTGCTCGCTGGTGCGGATACTGCTCGCTGGTGCGGATACTGCTCGCTGGTGCGGATACTGCTCGCTGGTGCCGATACTGCTCGTTGGTGCCGATACTGCTCGCTGGTGCGGATACTGCTCGCTGGTGCGGATACTGCTCGCTGGTGCGGATACTGCTCGCTGGTGCGGATACTGCTCGCTGGTGTGGATACTGCTAGCTGGTGCGGATACGGAGGGACACTGAAGAAGATAGATTTAATCTCAGTAGTGAGCTAATGAGATACAAGATATGTGGTCACTATAGAGGTTCATTGTGACCTAAATTTGACTCTCATATCTCCGGAATGAGGAGAAATTTTGACGCGTTTTTTGGGCAGCGGGTAGAGCAAAATGTATCGTACCAAAGGTTACCTATAATGTTTTCTCAACGTTGATTTTCGCGCCGTCTATAAGTCGTTGAAAATGTGGAAAATATTTCAAACTTCCTATGGCGCATACAAGGCGATTCTCGGCACCGAAGCAATGTTACCTACTCCGTAAAGGAGACGAAGGAGATATTTTACTACTTATTCAGATTCTTTAAGGATTTCATGATCAGGGGAAGTCTGATGGGAGATCAATTGACCCCACCTCCGCCTATCCTGAAATGAACACAAGTCTGTCAGTCACCATGCATGATTGAGATCTTTGTTTCGAACAGAAGGTCTTCAAGAACTGCGCTAAATGATGACACTGTAAGTTGATGCGAATGAGCTTTAATAATGTATCTTTAATTCAGTTTCGACAAACATGCATTTCAAATCCCTTGACGCTCATGTGCATGTTATTCTTGAACAATTTAGAGGGTAGGGGGCAGTCGGCAACACTATCACTAATATCGTCCACACACGCTTAAACGGGAAACCGAGGCAAGGAAGTGAGGCGAGGAGACAAACCAAGGAAACAAGGAAAAGAGATGAGGCAAGGAGGCGAGGCAGAGGGGCAAAACTGCGAGGTGGAGCAGAGGGGTGAAGCAAGGAAGAGAGACAGTGAGGTTAGACGAAAGGGGAGCGAGGAGGTGAGGCAGAGACAGAGGGGCGAAGCATGGAGATGGAGCAGAGGGGTAAAGCAAGGAAGTGAGGCAGGGAGGTGAGGCAGGGAGGTGAGGCAGGTTAGTGAAACTTGTAAGACGATGATAGGAGCCAAGCCAGAAAAGCAATGCAAGGAGTTATGTCAAGTAGGCAATGCAAGAAGTTTAGGCATGAAGTGTAGGCAGCGAGCTGAGGCAGGAAGGAGGCAAGGATAAAAACGTATTTCGTCCATGCTAAACAAGCTGTTTCAAATGCTCGAGTTCCGTGTGCATCTAGTCTATATACTAATTCATGAGAGATCCATCCGTCTGTCTGTCCGGCATGCTTCGCACTTCTTTCTGTGACTACTAATAATCTGGTGTAAATCATACTTTCATTGCATTGTATTAGGTTTTCGAGCTGATAAGTATCATGACTACTGCAGTACAAACGTTTGTCCTCTGTGAGGGAACTATCGCTCCGATTACAAATTTGTTGACTACATTGCGTTCATTTATTTTTCCGTGAATTACTTATTTCGTCTTTGTCGTCGTAGAATAAAACCACGACGAAATGATGTGCAACTATTCAGCGGCGCTTGTAGGCCAGAAGGGCATCCAACCGAGCTCGAATTTTCCTACTTTCCATACTTCATTTTCCTTTTATTGTTAAGCTATCCCATGCTCATAGCTTAGCTGAAAAACATTTCCAGTATCCCGGATCTGCTGGAAGGATTCTATTACCACTTCCCAATTAACTTTAAGTCGCTGATGAGAGAACGGTTTGGCGTCACCATACCACACGTACAGCTAGGATGTTGAAAATGTTTGTGCTGTGGGACCCATGACTTTGGATACCCAGGGCAGTGTTGATATAAAACCAAAGACCGTACAGTAGTCTATAATATATAAGTTTTTTTGGTTAACCGTTGCATCCAGACGCGTACCAAACAATTGTAATATACAGTTATAATACACACGAGCATCTAGTATATTGATACCAATGTATATATTTACCGTCAACAAATCGACTGGTGTTGCGTTAATAATCAATAAATAGGTTAGTCAAAAAGCAAGCACTTCCCGCCACAGTAAATGGTAACTAATAACTATGGTAAGTTCATTCCAGACAAAAATAGAGTGTGAAATACATTTGGAAGCGGGACGAAAGTTTAGCCGACGATGACCCATCCCTAATTTCCAGCGCGGATCTGGAAGTTGAAGTGCTGACCCCCGGGATGCCGGGATGAGATGGCCTCGCAAGACCCACGCCCAGCATGGTCCAAACAGCCCTGGCCAAGGCTATAACCTTGACGGCTGCTGTAAAGTTGAGTAGTTGAACGATCAATACCATGATTATACCTTAACTTCAGCAATCGCACCCGGTCTGTTTATGGTGCTTACGGCGGCAATCCGGAACCAAATGTTACAATGGGCCATAAAAAAATTAGGAGTTAGTGAAGACACATTCCCGACAATATGATTATGAATCATTGTGAGCGACTGCGGACAGTTTCATTCAATTGTAGAAGACTGATAGATCATCAGCACTGGTTTGTGATGATCGGTAACCTGCTGAATCTATCGATAAGTAATTCTATTCAATTTATATCGTATAAAATTGTAGTTTTGAACATATTATACGTTACACAAAGGCATCAGAATCCCCGAGATTTACTGCATGGAAAATCCAAATGTAGCAAATATTTCTTCTAATAAAATAAAGTTACTAAACCGAAATTGTTTTATACAGTATAATCGATAAATATGTAATATAACTTAGGCATCAGTAAATATTCAGTTAACAATCTTGATCAACGAGATGAAAAAAACACTCCCTGTTCCATTCCGAATACCTCAAAATTCCCGGTTGAAACTAATGAAAAACAAAAGAAAAAATCTTCATAGAATCAGTCTTGATATTACAGACCTGATTACAACCATTCCACAAAGGACAACACGTTTCGAAACATTTCCTGCTCCACCCCCTTTCAGAGCATCAGTTCATAATGGGTCCTAACACTCCCGCACGCGGCAGGAAACTCCCCCGATTAATGAGCCCGGAGCCCGCAAATGGAGCCCCTTCGCCCATAAGAGGGCTCATAACATAACATGCTTTGCATGGGGGCAGACGTGCCCACGGGTATCAGGTGCTCTCGCGGTGAAGCTAACCCAAGCGGGCAACAAAAAATAAAATACTTTTTCAAAGGCGTTCAAGAATATAGTTATATTAACTACTACTTAAAATCAACCAGTTAATTCTGACAGAGATATAATGAGAGAAGGAAAGTTTATTGATGCTGCCGCAAGGAAGGGGGTACGAGTTAATAACTGTATTATAAAACAGTAACCCCAACCTCGCGGAAGCATCATCAATGGAGTTCCCGTCAGTAATCCTGGTTGACAGGAATATTACGATCATCATACAAAGCTCTGGTGATAATTAGAGTAGATCGAAGAGGCGCTTCAATGGCTGCTCTTCGGGCAGCTGGGTCCATGGTGAGAATCGGCAACACATCAATAACTGATAAAGGTGCAATACAAAGAATGCGATCTTATTTAAGCTGGCGGTATCAATCCGAGTATTTTCATCATGTCAACTATGACTGACTTAATTCACTTATACATTTTGTTATCGTTAACACTAGTTTGCAAACGTAGATAACCTGCATCAATCGATCGGTAATCCTACCCAGGACTCCTCAACGTGCCTCCAGCATGAACAAGACACGATCAAGTCCCCCACGAAGCGTTAATCAACGAGGCTTTCGCTTACGGCCGCTCCACTCCAGGACGACTTCTGTATAAACGAAACAGTGGTGGATGATAAACATACTAAAATTAATACCGAAGTTGTGTTGTTCATGCAAACTTTTTAAAAAATTGGGAAAACTAAGTGATTTTCTGTTGCTGATCATCGACTCCATGAAAACTTGTACACACGTTCGTAGTCGAGTTCTAGGTCTCTTTTTCAACCTCATATCAAGAACATGAAAGAAAACGACTAGATAATAATTTACTCGAGCAATAGCGTTGGAGAAGATCATCAGGGTTGGAAAGCGCACCTCTTCGTCCGCACGACTTTCTATTGCTTTCTTTAAAACAATCAGGCATTTGGCTATTGAATGGACGGACCCATTTGTTGAAGGTCACGCCTCAGCTCCGAGGACAAATGACCCTCCCCTCTCCCCACAGCCCCACCATCGCGGTGCGGTGTGTCCCATAAAGCTGTTGGTGGGGAATCAGAGAGATATTGCATCAAACTGGTCTACATACTTCTGTTGTAAAAACGATACAATAAATTGACCGATGTTCAACACAGAACACTCATTGCATGAACGGTGAGTGTGATCACTCAAGTGGCCGCTGTTCCACACAGAACACTCATTGCATGAACGGTGAGTGTGATCACTCAAGTTGCCGCTGTTCCACATAGAACACTCATTGCATGAACGGTGAGTGTGATCACTTCAGTGGCCGCTTTTCCAAACAGAACACTCATTGCATGAACGGTGAGTGATCACTCAAGTGGCCGCTGTTCCATACAGAACACTCATTGCACGAACGGTGAGTGTGATCACTCAAGTGGCTGCTGTTTCATACAGAACACTCATTGCATGAATGGTGAGTGATCACTCAAGTAGCCGCTGTTCCATACAGAACACTCATTGCATGAACGGTGAGTGATCACTCAAGTGGCCGCTGTTCCACACAGAACACTCATTGCATGAACGGCGAGTGTGATCACTCAAGTGGCTGCTGTTCCATTCACAACACTCATTGCATGAACGGTGAGTGATCACTCAAGTGGCCGCTGTTCCATACAGAACACTCATTGGATGAACGTTGAGTGATCACTCAAGAGGCCGGTGGTCCATACAGAACAGTCATTGCATGAACGGTGAGTGATCACTCAAGAGGCCGCTGTTCCATACAGAACACTCATTGCATGAACGGTGAGTGATCACTCAAGAGGCCGCTGCGTTACGATCAGCCTCCGCTAGCACGTATAATTGGAAACATTGCTAACCGAACATTACCACCAAGATCTGCGTGGTGTGTGCCCTAGAAACAGTGTAGGCCTTAGGCCTGTTACCCCTAGCTAAAGTTACACAAAGAAATCCCTTGCCTTGCATATTTTTCAGTTCCCCTCCAAAAGCAGGTGGTCCCACCATATGGATTACAGGACGTAGGAGACGTTGACAAGTTAAGGTCATTAGACCATCCGGGTAAACTTGACAATTCAGCATTGTGTAGCCGGTATCCCATAACGTAGAAGGGTAGTGTTAGCTCAGGGGTATCTTATATTGTAAACAGTAAGATGGGAGGAGCCTGTAAATTTAGTTAACGGCCAAAGTTTATAAGAGGCCAATAAGGTCAAGGTGTCAAGACACCATGCCTCTTTGACAGGGCCCAAAAAGTGAGTGGTTCCCTCATTGGAGGATCACTTCATACACATTAAACAAGGCCCTCCCATATTTATGTCAAGGTGTAGGTCTGAAGTTTAGAACGCATCACACTTTGATAGCGGATTCATTGGGCGGAGGTAAGAATGATTTAGAACTGTGAATTATATTATAATCTCATATTCAAAGGCGTGTGATATTGCCCTTTAGCGTTAATGTGTTCCCTAGGTTGTTACTCAACTGCAATTCCTCAGTATTTATATCCCGTGTTTTTTATCTCCCTACAGGGTGGGTCTTCACCTTGTCTTCGCATTTGCGTCGCTTTTGCTTCGCTTTTCGTTTCACGCTTACGCTCTACGTTTTACACTTACATTTCTTTTTGCTGTTCATTTACACTTTTGTTCCGTTGTGTCCGTTATATTACAATCATGTTTAGTGCTATAGGGCCAGTTCAACTGTTGACATGTTACTGGTTTTATTCAAAATAATATTTTAAAAACACTGTTTAATCATTTGTACCTTGCATTTATATCTGATCATGTAAACATAAAAGCTTTCACATAACAGCTGTTCTATACAGAACACTCATTGCATAAACGGTGAGTGATCACTCAAGTGGCCGCTGGTCCACAAAGAACACTCATTGCATGAACGGTGAGTGATAACTCAAGTGGCCGCTGGCCCACAAAGAACACTCATTACATGAATGGTAAGTGATAACTCAAGTGACCGCTGTTCCACACACAACACTCATTGCATGAACGGTGAGTGATCACTCAAATGGCTGCTGTTCCACACAGAACACTCATTGCATGAACGGTGAGTGATCACTCAAGTGCGGAGGAGAAAACAAAGTTCGATAAGGTAGAAATAATTTAGTCCCAATTAGAGACGTCATCTTCAAATCGATAGCATGTACTCTCTGAGTAATAAAATATCTTCGAATACATTATCTATCAAGTGCATAAAATCTCCAACTCCTCGCAAATATGAACTATTAAAAAACACTCTATTAGCACTCCTGATTTCTTTTATTTTCTAGCGGTAGGTTAACAAAAAAAAGGGGGGGTAAAAATGACAGTAATTCAGTGCCCATAAAATAGAATAAGAACCACCAATATATTAATTCGGTAGTTTGACTACACACATCCCTCTAACGAATTACCGGACGTATTCATAGAATGCAATAGATATATATACCGATTAGAGACGAAGAAGTCCTCATTATGGAGAGATGGTTCACATCCTCGCCTAAAAGAGAACATAGGCAGAGGAACGCACTGACCAGTAGGGGGCCACAGTTTGGGTCACTCTTCATGCCCCCCCACTGCCCAGTAGGGCGCCACAGTTTGGGTCACTATCCATGCCCCCGCACTGATCAGTGGAGGGCGCCACAGGGGTCACTCTCCATGCCCCCGCACTGCCCAGTAGGGCGCCACAGGGGTCACTCTCCATGCCCCCGTACTGACCAGTAGGACGCCACAGGGGTCACTCTCCATGCCCCCGCACTGCCCAGTAGGGCGCAACAGTTTGGGTCACTCTCCATGCCCCCGCACTACCCAGTAGGGCGCCAGAATTTGGGTCACTCTCCATGCCCCCGCACTGCCCAGTAGGGCGCCACAGGGGTCACTCTCCATGCCCCCGCACTGCCCAGAAGGGCGTTACAGTTTGGGTCACTCCCCATGCCCCCGCACTGCCCAGTAGGGCGCCACAATTTGGGTCTCTCTCCATGCCCCCGCACTGCCCAGTAGGGCGCTACAGTTTGGGTCTCTCTCCATGCCCCCGCACTGCCCAGTAGGGCGCCACAGGGGTCACTCTCCATGTCCCCGCACTGCCCATTAGGGCGCCACAGTTTGGGTCTCTCTCCATGCCCCCGCACTGCCCAGTAGGGCGCCACAGTTTGTGTCACTCTCCATGCCCCCGCACTGCTCAGTAGGGCGCCACAGTTTGGGTCACTCTCCATGCCCCCGCACTGCCCAGTAGGGCGTCACAGTTTGGGTCTCTCTCCATGCTCCCGCACTCTCCATTAGGGCGCCACAGTTTGGGCCTCTCTCCATGCCCCCGCACTGCCCAGTAGGGCGCCACATTTTTGGGTCACTCTCCATGCCCCCGCACTGCCCAGTAGGGCGCCACAGTTTGGGTCTCTCTCCATGCCCCCGCACTGCCCAGTAGGGCGCCACAGTTTGGGTCACTCCACTGATGGAACTGCAAGAAAAGGTGCTTCACTTTCTTCCACGGCCCCTACACGACCACAAGTCACGCCGACAGGACATGTACCGGCAGGACATGAACCAGCACAACAAGACGCAGGCAGGACATGTAGTGCCAACTCAACAAGACTCCGGCAGGACAGGTCGTGCATACCCGATAAGAGGCCTGTCGGGAGAGGACGTCCAGCCAACCAATTAGCACAGTGCGACGGAGAGCTGATGCTGAGCGGAATTGTTTATCTCTTTGCGCATTGATCGAGGTATTGTTGTATAGACTCAGAGACGAGGGGCTTGGGAGTACCATGAGGAGATAGAATTAAGATAGAAGGACGTGGATGTTTTCAGTTATACTAACGTGTCATGAGAATAGTCTAGGATAGTATGAAGAGGTAAGCAATTGATTTGATTTATTGATAAACCAGAAACAGAAAAAATGAACAGATAATGGTATTTGAGATTACAAAAAGAAGTTGATGCAGCCTGTGACTGCTCCTGGGAAAATGGTAGCCGTAACGCAAGAACGAGCGTACTATATATTAGAAGTATATTAAGACAGACTGACACATGGCATCACTAGTAGAGCCTCCTCCAGCGCTGCAACACTCAGATCCGAGGCGAGGATCACAGGAGCGACCAAGTCGAGCACTCCAGTATAAAAGAAGAGCAGAACCCGTGATAATTTTCTTGAGAATGGGTGGAATAGGGAGGGACTTGCTCTGAAACACAGGAATAAACTGTATTTCAACATGGTGTATATAGCATTGAGTTAGTTCAACAATAAAAGTATCCCATCGTAGAAGAAGTTATTACTCTGAAAGCTTCGGCCCTTTATATTTTACCGCATAAATATCGTTAAAATAGCACGCAAAATATAAAAAAATTAAATAACATAGAGACGCATGAACGAAGGAAGCGAAGAAGTCCTCTATCGTCTGAAGCTGGCGAAAGTCAGTACACATGTTAACAGCACATGTGACCAAAATATCCTTGTCAACGGCTACACCGATCTAAATGTATCATTTTTGATCACACTATATTGAAAAGCGCCGACTGTCCTATCTTGTGAGATCAAATTCCCGCCTGAAGCATCGCGACAAAGGAACAAGGGTGTCCTAATTTAATAATTTGAGCATCATTATTACCGTGATGGTGTCTATGGGCGATGATGGAACTTCTGGGTAGACGAGATGTTCTCATCTGCTTTAAAGTAAGATTATTCACCTACACGATAGTGACTTCTCACACAGATTCAACAATAGTCGACTCGAATGTTTTCAGCTGTAGCCCGAATTTGAACATCCCTTTGCAAACCTCAATTTGAAACCAGAGTGTCTCGTTTCATTGAGCTGTACCTTGGATTAGATGTGTATTCTATATTCAAAGAAAACTATGCAAAACAACATAATAGCGCAAGGCAGCTAGTGAAAATGTCATGAAAATGTTTAATTATATTCACGGTCAATTAGTTAGAGCAAGGATCCGTCCACAAGGGCCCGTCCACAAGTTTTTAACCTTCAAATATGAAATTGTTCCTCCCCTGCAATCACCAATGAGTCCATTCAAACGTGAACTCTGCCAAGTGAACGACGCAACTCATAAACTGCAATCACTGCAAGTGCACTCATTTAACAGTATGTATTACCAATATTGCGTACCAATAGTCGACTATCTATTATTTACCACAATTGCTTACCAATAGTCGACAATGTGTATTATTCGCCGATATTTCCCAAAGAAGCAACGGTACTTGTGCAATGAACAATACAGTATATCGGAACAGTAAGACAAACACCTTTAATAAACTATTAAAATAGACATTGCCCCGAGAGAAGGCTCTCTTGCATATTGGAGGAACTTGTGACTTTGTATCTAATTAGGTTATTGACATTGCCCCGAGAGAAGGCTCTCTTGCATATTGGAGGAGCTTGTGGCTTTGCATCTAATTAGGTTATTGACATTGCCCCGAGAGAAGGCTCTCTTGCATATTGGAGGAGCTTGTGGCTTTGCATCTAATTAGGTTATTGACATTGCCCCGAGAGAAGGCTCTCTTGCATATTGGAGGAGCTTGTGGCTTTGCATCTAATTAGGTTATTGACATTGCCCCGAGAGAAGGCTCTCTTGCATATTGGAGGAGCTTGTGGCTTTGCATCTAATTAGGTTATTGACATTGCCCCGAGAGAAGGCTCTCTTGCATATTGGAGGAGCTTGTGGCTTTGCATCTAATTAGGTTATTGACATTGCCCCGAGAGAAGGCTCTCTTGCATATTGGAGGAGCTTGTGGCTTTGCATCTAATTAGGTTATTGACATTGCCCCGAGAGAAGGCTCTCTTGCATATTGGAGGAGCTTGTGGCTTTGCATCTAATTAGGTTATTGACATTGCCCCGAGAGAAGGCTCTCTTGCATATTGGAGGAGCTTGTGGCTTTGCATCTAATTAGGTTATTGACATTGCCCCGAGAGAAGGCTCTCTCGCATATTGGAGGAGCTTGTGGCTTTGCATCTAATTAGGTTATTGCACTACAAACGATTGCGATGGAAAAGAAAGACGGGAGTTAATGGAAGCCGAATGCATTAACGTGCCGTCCCACGCCATTACTCGAGTACGTTCTGCTCCATTGACGACCCTATACGACGATTGAAGAGCGAGGAGGCTGGACTGGGAGCGAGGATACTAGACTGGGCGCACGGAGAAAGGAAGTTGTCATGTATGGAAATTATAGAAAAAGATCTTGGAGTGACAGTTTGATGGGACACGAAGCGATGATTGCATTGAGGCGAGGTGACTAGGGTCAGAGGTAACTGCAGCCTGTGCGTGATGAGACGAGAGAGGAGCTCAGTGAGGAGAGGAGGAGCGGAAGAGCTGAGTTAGGAGAGGAGAGGAGCTAAGTAGGAAAAAGAGCTTAGTGAAACAGAGGACCGATAGGAGCTCAGTGAGGAGCTTTGTAATGAGATGGAGGAGGAGCAAGAGGAGCTCAGTGAGAAAAAGGAGGAAAAAAGGAGCTTAAGGAGGAAAGGAGGAGTAAAAGAAAGCTTGGTAAAGAGAGGTGAAATGAGAACAGGCTTAGTGAGAAGAAATGTGGAAGGAGTTTACTGACGAGAAAAGCGAGAGGAGCTTACTAAGGAGATGGAGCGAGAAGAGCTCAGTAAAGAAAGGCCAAAAGAGCTTTATGAGAAATTGAAACGAGGAGAGTGAAGGGAGGATGAGCGAGAAAAGCTTAGTGAAGAGAAGAGAAGCAAGAGGAGCTTAATTAGTGAGAAAAGAAGGAGCTCGACGATATATGCGAGGACAGAAGGAGCAAGACGACCTTTTGAGAACAGAAGTCAGCGTGACAGATGAAACCCTCTTGCAGGAGGCTATCATTGCTCGCTTCATTTGCATGGACCCATGATTGACAAGTGGATGTGATAGTGGTTAGGTTGGCCACCTGTACGCAATCAGTGTTGCCAGCTGGTCTCTATAGCTCTCATCTCAGTGTTATAGTATGACAGTACTCACAGTTCAGTGGGGGACTGTAGCAGAACCGATCACAGTTCAGTGGGAGACTGTATAGCAGAACTCGATCACAGTTCAGTAGGATAAAGTGTGACAGTAATCACAGTTCAGTGGGAGACTGTGTAGCAGAATTCGATCACAGTACAGTAGGATACAGTGTGACAGTACTCGCAGTTCAGTGGGAGACTGTATAGCAGAACTCGATCACAGTACAGTAGGATACAGTGTGACAGTACTCACAGTTCAGTAGGAGACTGTGTAGCAGAACTCGATCACAGTTCAGTGGGAGACTGTGTAGCAGAACTCGATCACAGTTCAGTAGGATACAGTGTGACAGTAATCACAGTTCAGTGGGAGACTGTGTAGCAGAACTCGATCACAGTTCAGTAGGATACAGTGTGACAGTAATCACAGTTCAGTGGGAGACTGTGTAGCAG
>SDVV010031144.1:0-11587 GCA_016164225.1 Gammarus roeselii
TTAATATATACAAATTTACATACAATATGTTCACAATCGGGAAATTAGATTTTTCACAGTCCTTCGAATGTAAATTTCCCCTCTTTTCAAATGAACTATTTTAATAATTTTAGTTTAAATAATGGAAGAACGTATTTGACCGGACATTCGAATCAGTTGTGTGTGCACAACTCCTGCTCCCCATTAACTTCTCCCGTTCCCATTTGAATCCCTGTCGATGGGTCGACATCAAACTCCAACCGGATACCTGATCGAAACCATTAAACTATTCAACTTTGATGGAAGTTCCGGAAGAGAAGGGACAAGAGTCTGGAACTCGGAGGTGTCCAATCAGAACATTTCAGCACTGAAGTTCTCAAGAAGCCAACATTTGAATTTCTAATATGGAAACAACCGTACTGGAACTTCAAACATCGTCGTGAGTCCCTTTCTCCACGAGACAACCTGTCTGTCATTGAAACTTTTAAATAATCTCAATTAATTAGCAAAAAAACTCTCACATAACATATTTCGTAAGATTTTAATTGTGTAACATCGACGGATATACTACTTCTTAGCATTTCATTATTTAATTACTATTTAATGACGCCAAATGTATCATTGACTAAAAAGAATGTAGTAGTGTATCATTGATTCAATAAACGATCAGATGTTGGGTTTTCATTTCCCTTTTTGACACGTATGCCCAGTGCTTACTAATAGATTGATACCGGTCTCATGAAATAGTGATGTTTCAAACGGAAAGATATTCTTGACTAGTATTACCGAGAATTCCTTCCACGTGCTAAGCCGAACAGTAGCAATGGCTCAACTTCAGTCATTTTCCTCCATTTTAACCAATTCTCACAACGGCTAAACTTCAGTCTTTCTCCTTCATTTTAACCCATTAGCTATTGAAATAAAAATCTTCATATAAGATATAAATACTCCAATAGGCTTCCGGTTTCCCTTAATTACCTCGTCCTGATAATGTAAAACATAAGGAGTGAAGGATTTTTGAAGGACGTGATTGATGGCCCGGGAAAGATATTAGATTGCAATAATCTCATCAAGCTCTCCTAACCAACTTCTCAGCAACCAACTGAAAACTCTTCATAGACAATATTTTTGATGAAGTTACTAATTACACATTTGAAGTACTAATGAGGTTAGATATGCGTTTGGGATCAGAACTGTGTGGTCAGAACAGGTGTGTGGTCAGAACAGGTGTGTGGTCAGAACTGGAGTGTGGTTAGAACAGGTCTGGGGTCAGAACTGGTGTGTGGTCAGAACAGGTGTGTGGTCAGAACAGGTGTGTGGTCAGAACTGGTGAGTGGTCAGAACAGGTCTGTGGTCAGAACAGGTCTGTGGTCAGAACTGGTGTGTGGTCAGAACAGGTGTGTGGTCAGAACTGGTGTGTGGTCAGAACAGGTGTGTGGTCAGAACTGGTGTGTGGTCAGAACAGGTGTGTGGTCAGAACAGGTCTGTGGTCAGAACAGGTCTGTGGTCAGAACTGGTGTGTGGTCAGAACAGATGTGTGGTCAGAACAGATAGTGGTCAGAACTGGTGCATGGTCAGAACAGGTGTGTGGTCAGAACGTCGGCAGAACAAGTGTGTGGGATCAGAACTGTGTGTGGGCAGATCTTCAATGGAAGCACAAATTCGAATTAGAGAATAATCTGAGTTGGCTGTCTTAAGTGGGTTTATAGTTTAAGTTCAATGGGTTTCTAGTTTGAGTTCAGTGGGTTTATAGTTCAAGTTCAGAGGGCTTATAGTTCAAGTTCAACGGGTTTCTAGTTTAAATTCAGTGGTTTTCTAGTTTAAGTTCAGTGGGTTTATTGTTTGAGTTCAGTGAGTATATAGTTTAAGTTCGGTGGGTTTATAGTTTAGGTTCAGTGGGTTTATAGTTCAGGTTCAGTGGGTTAATAGTTTAAGTTCAGTGGGTTTATAGTTTCAGCTCAGTGGATTTATAGTTCAATAAACTGGGTGTTGGAGTTTGTTTTCCAAATTAGCTTTGACGTTTGAATTGAGTTTGGGAATGGCTCGAGGTTCGTTTCTTGTTATAGGCTTGGGATCTACACCGGGTGTGGGCTCGTGATCCAAACTGTGTTTCCCTGGCTGATCTTTTGAAGTCTGAACTGGATTTTGAACCTGTATTGGGTCTGAAATTTTAACGAGGGTTAAGGCCTTAATTGGGTTTGGTGTCTGCACTGCATGGGTTTGATGACTAGAGAGGTTTCGAGGGTTAAAATATTTACGGCTCTGATCTGGGTTTGTGGTTGAACTGGGTTTGAAGTTGGGTATTTTTGGGGGTCTCGACTGGGTTCAGGGTCAGAACTAAAAGACTTTTCTGGCCTACAAAAATATTTCACGAATTAAAACGCTTTTCAAAACCGATATCTTATAACATTTCTAACTGTTTATTATTGGAATATTTAGAAAAAGAGTGTACAGTTGCGCAAGGAAATTTGTTTATGGTTAGTCTATAACCGAAAAAACAAACTAGACTTTCACTACGTCGAATTCAACTTCATGGGAAAATTTCTTACATTATTATACCTGTACAATCCTTCTCTGTGGATAATATCAATTAAATTTCCAATGAGTTCAAACGTCGAACGAAAAATTATAATTGAAGATTTCTCCTAATCTTTAATCATAAACGAATTTTCTTTCGCAACTGCACAGTAGCGAGCGAAAATTCGTTAATGGAGAAAAATTAAGTGAAATATTCAGTGTCCATTTTCCGCTCTATATTTGAACTCATCGGAAATTGATTAATATTACTTATTAAGAGGATTTGTCCACACATAGTACAGTAAGAAATTTATATATGAAGTAAAATACCACGTGGGGAAAGTCGACTATGTTTTTCCGGTTACAGACTATCCATAAATGTATTTTTGCTCGCCACTGTACATCACGTTTGAGTGCATGCATGGCAAAAAATAAATTTAAGCATCGAAATGGAACCAATCTCACGAGCGCAGGTCTGAACCGTTTGGATGAAACTTGCAACTGAACATCGAACTTTCTCCTTATTAGTTTCTATTGCAATTTAGCTGTGTAATTTCTATTGCACCTTTGCGTTCGTGGACAATGGATTCCGTCTCTCCCTGTACACATTCGTGAAGCGGGCTGATATTGGGGCCATGTGAGAAGAGCCTAGGCTGGTTCGTTTGGCAGCTGATTGTTCTCTCCGTAAATTTGTCCGTTGTGAAAGTCCGAGACACTCATGGGAGCAGTAAGCGGAAGCCCCATCCTGCTGATAATAGATTTCCTACGACCTAGCAGATGGCTACATTTTTAAAAATAGGATTGAGGTACAGTATAGCGGAAGAAAATTCTTTATTGTTAGTCTACAACAAAAAAAATCGACTTATTCCACCTGCAATTTACCTTAATCTATAAAATTCTGAGGGTAGTATATCGGGACAAAGCTTCATAATGAATGACATCATTTACATTTCTGATGAGTTCAAATATCGAGCGGAAAAGGAACATTGAAAATTTTTCTCGGTCATCAATCTTGAATGAATTTTATTTCGCTACTGTACTTCTCGGAATGGATTGCAGCGCCGTCTTCAAACTCCACTGTCGGAAGAACTTAGTCAGTAGCACTCTGTCGGTAGCACTTTGTCAGTAGCACTTTGTCGATAGCACTCTGTCGGTGGCACTTTGTTGGTGGCACTCTGTCGATGGCACTCTGTCGATGGCACTCTGTCGGTGGCACTCTGTCGGTGGCACTCTGTCGGTGGCACTCTGTCGGTGGCACTCTGTCGGTGGCACTCTGTCGGTGGCACTCTGTCGGTGGCACTCTGTCGGTGGCACTCTGTCGGTAGCACTCTGTCGGTAGCACTCTGTCGATGACACTCAGTCGGTAGCACTCTGTCGGTAGCACTCTGTCGGTAGCACTCTGTCGGTAGCCCTCTGTCGGTAGCATTCTGTCGGTAGTACTCTGTCGGTAGCACTCCGTCGGTAGCACTCTGTCGGTAGCACTCTGTCGGAAGCACTCTGTCGGTAGCACTCTGCTATGGCACTCTGTCGGTAGCACTCTGCTATGGCACTCTGTCGGTAGCACTCTGTCGGTAGCACTCTGTCGGAAGCACTCTGTCGGTAGCACTCTGTGATGGCACTCTGTCGGTGGCACTCTGTCTCTAGCACTGTGTCTGTAGCACTCTGTCTGTAGCACTCTGTCTGTAGCACTCTGTCTGTAGCACTCTGTCTGTAGCACTCTGTCTGTAGCACTCTGTCCGTAGCACTCTGTTTGTAGCACTTTGTCTGTAGCACTTTGTCTGTAACACTCTGTCTGTAGCACTCTGTCGGTAACATTCTGTAGGTAGCACTCTGTCGGTAGCACTCTGTCGGTAGCACTCTGTCGGAAGCACTCTGTCGGTAGCACTCTGCGATGGGACTCTGTCGGTAGCACTGTGTCTGTAGCACTGTGTCTGTAGCACTGTGTCTGTAGCACTCTGTCTGTAGCACTCTGTCCGTAGCACTCTGTCGGTAGCACTCTGTCGGTAACATGCTTTAGGTAGCACTCTGCAATGGGACTATGTCGGTAGCACTCTGTCGGAAGCACTCTGTCGGTAGCACTCTGTCGGTAGCACTCGGTTGGTAGCACTCTGTCGGTAGCACTCTGCGATGGGACTCAGTCGGTAGCACTCTATCTTTAGCACTGTGTCTGTAGCACTGTGTCTGTAGCACTGTGTCTGTAGCACTGTGTCTGTAGCACTGTGTCTGTAGCACTATGTCTGTAGCACTCTGTCTGTAGCACTCTGTCTGTATCACTCTGTCTGTAGCACTGTGTCTGTAGCACTCTGTCTGTATCACTCTGTCTGTATCACTCTGCCTGAAGCACTCTGTCTGTAGCACTCTTTTTGTAGCACTCTGTCGGTAGCACTCTGTCGGTAGCACTCTGTCGGTAGCATTCTGTTGGTAGCACTCTGCGATGGCACTCTGTCGGTAGCACTCTGTCTGTAGCACTGTGTCTGTAGCACTCTGTCGGTAGCGCTCTGTCGGTAGCACCTTGTCGGTAGCACTCTGTCGGTAGCACTCTGTCGGTAGCACTCTGTCGGTAGCACTCTGTCGGTAGCACTCTGTCGGTAGCACTCTGTCGGTAGCACTTTGTCGGTAGCACTCTGTCGGTAGCACTCAGTCGGTAGCACTCGGTCGATGGCATTCGGACGAAACGATTACCGCCCATGTCATTACATTTCACCGCCTTGTTGTGTTGAGTCATCGTACAGAAATGGACTTTTACTGCACACTAGAGTTGAGTTTTGACGGCTAAAATGTGGCTTCAAGTGGAACCATTTCTCATCTTTAAACATTATCTTCTCAGGGTCGTTGATGCTGGCCAACGTTGTCTCTCGAAATGCACTCATAAAAATGGGTCCAATTCTGAAGCTGGTTCATATTAGTTGTCCTCTGAAGCAATAATACATGTACTGTTTAATTACAATCAGTTCATTTGCAATCTATTCCATTATTTCAAAGCTTCAAATGCCGTCGTTTAGATTGCTAAGAAAAAAAACGAAACACCAGTATGCACGCAGGCCAAATAATGCAATCATCGAGAGGTGTGTTCAAGGTTACTAAGCAGATACTATCAGAGGGCATCAATACGAAATAAAACGATTTCAACTTCTAATCCCTTGCTTTGAACGCGGATTAATGTTTGGAATAACGTAGAAGTGAAAGATATTGTGATAGTAAATACCTTTCCTAATGTAATCAAATAATTAAGAAATTGCGATTTTTTATTTGAACAATTGAAATACGAAACGCAGTAGTTCAAAAGTGCGTTTAGCTGCAATATTCAATTCATACGTTCATGTAGTTTTCCCACAATACAGCAAGTTAACCTAATTTCAAAAGTATAAGTCATTCCTCTGCATGCATTAATAGATCTATTTGCGATGTCACTACAGAACCAGATCAAGTCAGCTGATGGAAGCGTACTTTTTGCTGTCTCGAAGATGATGGAGACAATTGTGTGATGTTCACGATAACCTGCACATGTCCTACCCAGTGCTTCTGTCCTCTGTTCGGCAAATACAAATGACTCATGCACCAGCTGATGATTTCAGTCAACATGTTGTTCCCAACTTGTCCAATTAGGTTCCCGATATAAACCAATACCGTCCACGGGCCGAGCAGACCCCGCAGCATATTCCATACTCATGTCAGCGTCAATCACTCGCCTTTTGTTGCCGAGCTTATGGATGGGATTGTCTAGGGAACTGCTCTATGATTCTGTCAGAAACAGATACTACAAAGGATACGCGAACCAGGGAGATACTACAAAGGATACGCGAACCAGGGAGATACTACAAAGGATACGCGAACCAGGGATTGAGATTTGAACCCAAACATTACAACAGAGTAGGAAAGTGGCGGGTAGTGGATGACCAATTGAGCGGAAGGGAATACCCATGCCTGTTTGAGCTTTGTTTGGACTAGTCAGCGAGCTTATGAAGGAAATATGTACAACTTTGAAATATGTGTCAGTAGATGGACCTGGAATATAAGTTCCAACGTTAGAGTAGATGTGAAAGAAATAGTTTCAATTACTCTATGCCAACCAAAAATTTTCTACCGTGTCGTTTGATCTATTGTCATTAGGGAAACCTTTAGGGAACTTCACAAAGTTTTGAGCAGCATTACCTTCATTGTAATAAACCAACAGTTGAATCGATCAAAATACTAGGAATAATATTAATAGTGACGCTTGGCAGAAGTGGGCTTCTTTCGGCATGTGTTCACTTCATCGTTTTCGCACATTGAAATTCACTTTATGTTGAAATTTATCTCATATGGTATTATAATTGTGCCTAGAATTCATCTGCTTTCATGCCGAACTGTAATACCGATTTAACGTGCATAACAACTGTAACACAATTTTTGGCTTCTTTGCTTGGGTGTTGTGTTAGTGTTACAGAATTAAATTTGGTTGGCGTGCTATGTTTGCAATATTTGTTGATGTAAATATTCGATCTATTTACTTGATTTGCATTATATTTTTATTTCGTTTTGTTTTTTAGTATATTTCTTCAAGTTAATACATTTAACAATAATCCTATTGATTCTGCTTCTGTTGTCTCTGTTTCATTTCATGTATTTAATATCCCTCCAACTCTGAAATTATTATTTCGTGTTATTAATCTCCTCAGTCATGATAACTATTTCTTCCATTTATGTCATTCTGTGGAAACGTTACGATAGTTAACTAATGACATTGATGTTGCTACAACGATCATATCACATGTCAATTCAGATTTTGATCTACATCAATCAGGTCCACTTTCTGCTATAACGATGCGTAGTTGGAGAGTTGCAGTCCATTAGTTACCTCCATTCTAGTGCTCCATGTACGTTGGGGTGGATGGATGATTATTCATTTTATAGATCATTAACACTTTATTTTAGTATTTTAGTATTTCTTCCTGCTTGGGCTCTATTATTTTTCTCTGCCCTTTTTTCATGGTGATAAATTTTGAATTGGTTATTATTTTTATATGTATCGAGTTTGGTTGAGACAAGGTGACCCAGGGAGGGGAGGCTTTCGTGGGACCCGCGGGACTCGGGGACCCGGTGTTTCGAGAACCCGGGGGACTTAGGAGACCAGGTGGATTTGGGGGATCCACTTGGACCTTTCTGGGGCCCTTTGGCAACACCCTTGAGAGCCTTTAGGACCCTTTTGAGAAACTGCGGGACCCAATAGAGGCCCCTCTGAATCCTGGAACTTCTGCCCCCCCCTCCCCGCGCTTTAAAACCCATACACAGAAAAATGTTTATGCGAGATAATTGAGTGGAACAAACAAATATTACAGTCCGCGGATTGCTGGCGCAGAGGGCGAGGGCCGCGTCGAGGCTGGTCGATGTGCGTCGAGATCAGTCGAAACATGTTGAGGCGAGTTGAGTTGGTCGCGACGAGCCGAAACTGGCCGACATGATTCGAGGCAAACCGAGATGAGCTGAGGCGAGGGGTCTCGGGGGACTCGAGGAGCTCGGGAAGATCCGGGGGACATGGGTCACCCTCTTATGCGACCCAAGAGACCAATGCCCCCCTCCGCCCTTTCCCCTTAAACAATCAGTGCGAAATCAATAATCTGAGCAGTTTTTCTGCCCATGACGAACCTGCTCTTACTTTCTTTTTCACGATCCACAATATTATAACGCTGGAGTATTTGTGCGGGAGTTCGTGTTAGTGATTTTGTGAACGGGTATTTTTTCTTCAGTCTGTGCTCGCTCGCGCGTGCACGGACCATACGCAGTTTCTGGGGTAGACCTGGACTCTGCAGCTATAAAACCTTGTGACGCGTTGCGGTTGGAGTCAATCTAATCCGTGAAGACATAGACCTTGTACCATTTTCGACTATGATGTCTGTGCGCACTGTCGCGCGTGCATGTTATTCTTGGAGTTCTGAGTGGTTGGAGGCGAGGATTAGTTTTGTCTGAGTCTTTGTCTTGCCTGAATAAATCAATTGTACTAAAAATCAGATAGACCGTGTAGCTGTAAACATTGTGTTGCGTTGCTGTCGGAGCTGACTTAGTCCGAGTAGCCGTGAACATTGCACCAATTCCGACGATACTATCTGTGCGCACTGGCGTATGGACATATAACTCATGAGGTTCTGAGGGGTTGGAGGCGAGGATTCGTTTCGTTTCATCTGAGTCTTTATCTTACCTAAATGATCAAATTGTATTTATACAACTAAACCGCGTAGATGTAAATATTGTGTTGCGTTGCTGTTCGAGCTGAATTTGCCCGTGTAGCCACTGACCTTGTACTAATCTTGACGATGCTACCTTTACGCAATAGGGTGCGTACGTGTTACTCTGTGAGCTCTAGAGGATTGGAGTAAGCGTTTTTTCTTTTGCGCACCAGCGTGCGTCTGACATTGCTAAAATTTTCACTTTCTTTCTAACGTTAAAAGCGCTGTTTTGTTTTTTCCTCGCACACCAAGGCGTGCGAGCCTACTCGAATCAATGATCATCGAGCCCCCCCAGGAAGCCTATTATGACTCACGTTGAGGCTCTGGTGGAAATGAGGCACAAATCGAATCAAATCCATGTACGCCCGTTGTCTCATCAGTTGCTTCCACATCGTCGCCCCTGCCGGCCGGACCTGGCTCCCAGTTTGTGATGCACCTGATAAACTATTTACCGGGGGGAGGGAGGCAGTTCCGGGGAGACCTGTCACTGAGAGGCACCAACATTTTGTTTCTTAATGGAACAGCTAAAGATCTATGTAATCTTGGAAACCAGCAAATGAATAATGTATCATTTGTTTCATGTATATGCTTCTTTATTTCATTGAACCTATTAAGTACTGTCACTTATCTAGAAGCGGTTTAGAAATTTGTTGGAAGCTTTACTATTGATTACAAAGATAGAGACCTTATTTTTAATTTCACGTTATGTTTACGACATCTCTGCACTGAGATTGTATGTTTTATAGTATGTATTTGCACATTTGCATTTTCTCCAGACGTTTGGCTGTAACCATACAACTATAAAAAATTACCTAACTACATGCAAATTTGATTTAAATAAAGTTTAAATATAACGCAAAATTCGAATAAGGTCTCTATCTTTGTAACCGATAGTACATACAAGGCGATCACTCAAAGCTGCGAAGCCATCAGTAATATATTTAGAGCGACTGAATGACGCTCGTTGAAGTTTAAATGTACACTACAGCTACATATAAGCCAGTTAGTTTGATAGCCGTATGTAATTGTTGAGTAATCTGTTTCTTGGTGAATTTAAACGCCAGCGCGATTGACTCGAATTGAATCATGTTAAGAAATGACAGCAGAAAGTACCAATTAACGATTGTATACAGTAGAAGCTTCATTAATATGGATAAAAGTCCAATAAAGGACAGCAGAACGTAACAATTAACGATTGTATACAGTAGAAGCTTCATTAATATGGATAACAATCCAATAAAGGACAGCAGAACGTACCAATTAACTATTGTCTACAGTAGAAGCTTCATTAATATGAATAACAGTCAAATCCAAATTAATGCACGTAACAAACCATTTTATCGTATCAGATTCGGACTGAGTCTCGTCTCTTCATTACAGTAATGTGAGCAAGCCTATCAACGGCATTTATACGTCTTTGACACCAGCTTTCCTCCTTTCCAGGCAGACTCCTTTGTCGACCCTTCCGTCAGATTTTGCTCCTGTGCTCTCCTCTGAATAGATCCCTCAGGATATTTTTCGCCTAATTGACAGCCTAGACGGCATATAAGAAGCCTTTTCTGCGCTGCAGCACCAAATGTCGAAGGCAAGCTGTTTCTGACAGATGAGAGACTGCTTAGGCGTAAGAAGGTGAATGGAAACAAATATTTGAAATGGCGAAGCATTGGAGATAATCCTGACGTTGAGACGAGTCTTAGGATTGGTGACCGTAGCACACTTTACTTAAAGGACGTTTGTTCGATGATGGGATGCGACAACTCTATGTTTGTTTATGGAAGATGTGCATTTTTCTTTCAGTTCTCCTGAAACCGGCATTGACATGAAAAATTAATTGAAAATGACAATCTCATAAAATAAATTCTGGAAAAATAAAATCTCAAGAGGTAATTAAATTTATTTTAATCAAATATTAGGTAGTAATTCAATATTGGGTACTACCTTTTGGAACAATCATTGAATGCACTTTTCCTCCCATCATAGGAAGACCTACGATATGTGCAGAAAAGAATCCAAACATCCAATCATTCTGAACTCGACTTGATTACTGTAAAAGATTGTATTATTATGCGCCGATTGCTCGTTTCTATGGTTTACTATGGTTTAGGACGTTACATTTTCAAACAACATTCACTATCGACTACACCTGTAGTGATGGAGTACCAACATACAATTTTCTACCAACTTTGCAACCATATCGCGTATAATTTGCGACATTTTGAAGATATAACGAGCATTGATTGATGTAGACGGGAGCACTTCAGATGCAAACCAGCATTTTTTCATTCCATTATCTCCTTCGACCAGTCTCATGCTTGATCCGCAACTTGTGCCCTGTCGAGTACGGCAGTATATGTAGTAGCATTATCTCCTTCGACCAGTCTCATGCTTGATCAGCAACTTGTGCCCTGTCGAGTACGGCAGTATATGTAGTAGCATTATCTCCTTTGACCAGTCTCATGCTTGATCCGCAACTTGTGCCCTGTCGAGTACGGCAGTATATGTAGTAGCATTATCTCCTTCGACCAGTCTCATGCTTGATCAGCAACTTGTGCCCTGTCGAGTACGGCAGTATATGTAGTAGCATTATCTCCTTCGACCAGTCTCATGCTTGATCCGCAACTTGTGCCCTGTCGAGTACGGCAGTATATGTAGTAGCATTATCTCCTTCGACCAGTCTCATGCTTGATCAGCAACTTGTGCCCTGTCGAGTACGGCAGTATATGTAGTAGCATTATCTCCTTCGACCAGTCTCATGCTTGATCCGCAACTTGTGCCCTGTCGAGTACGGCAGTATATGTAGTAGCATTATCTCCTTCGACCAGTCTCATGCTTGATCAGCAACTTGTGCCCTGTCGAGTACGGCAGTATATGTAGTAGCATTATCTCCT
>SDVV010031145.1:0-11587 GCA_016164225.1 Gammarus roeselii
TATATATACGTGCAGCCCGACGCAGCACCCTCCAGCGAATCATCCGTATCAGGGCTGTCCGATGTCTTGTCCTCGCCAGAACTACCAGCGTCATCTGCTGCCTGTACCTTACTGGCCGCATCCTCGAAACCGTGGCATAGACCGCCGATGCAGGCACAAGCATAGCCGTCACAGACTCGACCCTCTCATCCATCAGGAGCCTTCTAACAAGTCGAATATATACAAAGGTTAGTGTATATTTTGTATAATGATTATTTATAGTAAATAATAAATACACCATAGGTTGACCTGTCTGGTTCGTTAGGGGTTTGTCTTCCGAGATTAGCTCAAGTTAGTGAATACGGTCCAGCATCGTAACCTCATGACTGAGAAATCCAGGATTTAGTACAATTGTAGACTATTTGTGCAGATTGATTTAATGTCCCCTAGTGATACACTCGATAAATCCCGTTCTATTAAAAGTCAAATTCAAAAACACTAAATGTTGGTAGAGTTGTTGACACAAAATTCCCAGCTTCAATGAATGGAAACCTCTGAAGAACCCGATTAGAGGTGACTTACACGATTGATCATCTGCTCATTGGTCTTTTGAGGAGTAGTCTCGACTATAAACTGATAATGTATCTAACCCCTCAGCGATGTCGGTTTTATAATGCCTCACCGATGCAGACAAGCAAACAGGTTACCACACGTATCGTATACTTATTCATAAAAGAGCGTGTGCTGCAGGTCTGACATTATTTGTGCTCTTGATCTCGTCGTCGACACACCTTCCTCGAAAATGTAAGTAACATCTCCATATTTTACCTTCAAAAATATCTCTGTTATTTGTGTTATGATTTAAAGACACGTCCGTTATTTGTTAATCTACAACGTTGTGTTTTTATTATTGTAGAATGAATCGAAACGATATGGTAATAGCAGATGCGTTATTGTTGGAGGATGCAGGGAGTGTCCCGTGCCCTAGCGCAAGCCTCACAATGTCCGCAAACCTTAGCGCGAGCGTCGCAATGTCCGCAAGCCCTAGCGCAAGCTCGCTATCCGATGGCCCCTCCCTTCCGTATTCGGAACAATCCATTTGTCACTTTGTCACTCAGTCTGTTGCTGCCTTGGCGATGTCCCCTGTTGAAACGTCTACTGATGATCCATTCGTCGCTTAGTCGACTGATCCGGAACTACCCGGAGTTCAGTCTACTGCTCCGGAGCAGATCGGTACTCAGCCAACTGATGCCTTGGAAGCGTCTTCGTCTTCTGTTGGACATTTTGTCGCTACTGATGATTCGGATACGTTGAGTGGGGCTACATCTCACCCACCAACCTCAGAAGATATTTTGGGAAAGCATTTCGTTACCTTTACATTCATCCCATACACTGAACATGGCAACGTATCGTCCATGAAAACGTTGGAATGCAAGGAAAATAACTAAATTATGAACATTCCAGACTCCACTGCACCGTGGAGGTAAAAATGGGGAAAACAATGGAGGATACATCTATAGATGACAAGGACTGAGTATTAAACACATAAGCGGTCCAGCTGACAGAAACAGTGTTTTTAAGTGAGTTGATTGAGGATCTCGGGATAGATTTACAGAATAAATTAGAAAAGCAGGAGCTACAAGGTAGTGGTTGGAGCATACATACAGTAACCGCTATTCAGCTGACATTCTACAAGACCGGGGCTAAATGAACGACACACCTTGGAAACTATTTTCCTTGGCTCAAAAAATGTCCAGGTCGGCACCAATTAGTCAACATCAAGACAACAAACAACAATTGTGTATTGACAAGTATGATTGCCCATTTCCACTTGTAGCAGGAAACAAATCTCTAAAATTTCAAACAACAATCATGTTAACTTTCCAAAACGTACATTGAACACACCTGTGACTTAAGAAGGTTTACCAAATATAGAAAAGGACTGTGAAGTTAACATTAGGCTGTATCAGCTCACACAGAAGGAAATGATGGTCTGGTCAGTGTATACAGAGGCAGTTTAGAGGCCAGTGAGGAGCGCACAATCCACCTTGTGCAAATCTTAGATGCTAATCATGTCACTCACATATCATGTTTCACTACATTTATACGTACATTTAGACATACTGTAATTGGTTGCAAATCACTTTTACTGTCCATTCTGCATGCAAGGCATGCACGAAAGTAAATATGCTGAGCACGTAAAATTGTGTTCGTCCACTACAGGCTTGCAAACATCAGTATGCCTGAAGAAGGCAAAATGCATTAATTCACAGCCATGCACGTGACAACGAAACCCCCTGTTGTATGTTATTATGACTGTGAAGCTGTGCTAGAACCAGCCCAAGAGGGAAAACATGTAGTCAACATACACAAGTTGTGCATGTACAGCTACACACTTGTGGATCAAGACCAAGAAATTGTAAAACACAAAGTAGTCGATTCGACCACAGTTTCCATTGAGGAGATGGAAACACATCTTGTCAGGAATATGTTGCTGGATTATAATGGTTACATGTCAACATTACCATTGTACCCCGAACCCGTCCTCACCATACACGACGTGGAAAATTTTTGCGCAAGCAAAACATGTGAATGCTGCGGAGACGCTTTATGGAGAACATGGTAAAAGGCTAGTACGTGATCATAACTACTACGTCGAAGGGTTCTTCGGCCCCAATAAAGAAGTAATAACAGGAAATTTCATTGCTCCTCCATGTTCGAATTGAAACTTCAGAATCGCTGAGAAACTCAGGTTCATGCCATGTGTTGCTCACAATGCATCGGCCTACGGTATGAGGTATATCTGGCGAGGATTGGACAGTTTACATTTTTCCAACATAAACGTATTACCAAAACAGTCAGATAAAATGTTCAGTTTCTTTGTCTCCTTGAACAATGCCACGAGCAAGTACGGTGTCAAGTTCAGCGACTTGTTCTCGTTCCTCAACTCAAGTTTAGACAGTCTTGTCTAAAATCTCAAAGATAGTGGCAATGACATGCCGCCCCTCAAATCCCATTTCATAGGTCTCGGCTACAGTGACAAGGTTCTAGACCTCGCAACTCAAAAAAAAACATTTCTGCTACGAAGCTATCACATCGGATTATGTGCTGGACCAAACTGACACCCCGTCGCAACAAGCCTTCAACAGGCAACTTCGAGGCAAAGGATTATCGGTTTCTGGTTTTGCTGAAGTGATCGAAATGTGGCATGCAGCAAACTGTAAGACTTAACGCGACTACATGACCAAATTCCTGCTCATCGACACGCTGCTGCTGGCCAAAGTCTTCCAAAAGTTTTAGAAAACCATGACACGCGACTACACCCTGGATACGGCCAGTTTGTGAGCGTCCCTGGCTTTGCAACGCAAGCCTCTCTCTACGAAGGAAAGATGTAACTGGCGCTGGTGAAAAAAATCGGTCCCCTGCACTTGATTGTCAGAGATACACGAGGCAGATTCGTGACGTTGACGAAAGGTCTAACCAAGATAAACAATCCCCAATGCAAAGACTATGACCCTGCTTTACCCACGTCTTCAGCGGCAATGTGGGACTTTAATAGTCTTTATGGTGGATGCATGAGCGAAACCCTCATCATTGGCGAAATCATCGAGCTCACACCAGAAGAAATTCAAGCATTCGACTTGGTAAACACAGACTGTTCTGGCGAGTATACGTACATTGTCTGCGTCGATGCCCAAGTCAGCGATGAAGTTGCATGATGAACAGACGAGCTACCGCTACTGCTACATCACAAAGAGGTTACCTTGGAGGTTACAGAAAAAATCTCTTGGCTGGCTCGGAACATCTCAAAAACCAAGAACGATCAGATCGTAAGCTGGCTGCTAGTCATCTACCTCAAACTGACTACCTCGTGGCTCTGGAACTTCTTCAGATACTCCTCAGACAAGGACTGGAAGTCACTAAGGTTCATCCAATTTTTTGCAAAGCAGCAGAAGCCCATCTTCAAATCGTTCATCATGAATATATCCAGAAACATCAGGATTCTACGAACACTTTAGAAAATACCCTGTACAAATTTTTATCCAATAGTATTTACAGTAAGCTGCTTTCCAACCCGCTCAAAAGAAGTCTAGCTGCAAAGGTCGTGTGCACCCCCAACGAGTTCCGAAAACACGCTGACAATCCCCTCCTGAAAAACTGCTACGCTATCGGACACGAAACCGTCATCATGATCCTCAAGCAAAAAAATATCCGAATGGCTCATCCACTCTTAGTTGAATTTTGCGTGCTTAAAAGAGCTTAAGCAAAAGTCTACAGCTTTTTATCCGACACACTAAAACCACGCTACGGTGACAAAGTCTCGCTCATCTTCTCGGACACTGACTCGTTGCTGATCCAGTTCAAAGGCGTGGCCGACAATTCAGGCGGAAATGCGGCAAGCTCCCCTGGCTGAATACACGGATTTCTCAAACTACCCCAAATATCATCCCTTGTACGATGAATCCAAGAAAGGACAGCTGGGACTACTGAAAACGAAACAGCTGATGACTCTCCGAGTGAAATCAACTGCGCACAACCCAAGTGTTACAGCATGTTGCTTAAGTCCAACGCCACAAAATTGGCAGCTAAAGGTGTCAATCACCAGACACAAGCCAAAATCAAACATGAACAATACAGAGACATGCATAACCAGAAAACCTAAACACACTTTGAGACAATATACAACATCCGTGCGCAGGCATGCCAGCTTCAAACTGTACGCACTATTAAAAACTGCCTTAGTAAGTTTGAGAACATACGTTACTATCTCGAAGCGTGCACGACTCTTGCCTACGGGCATCCGGAGATCCCCAAAAAACCAATGAAGTTGAAGCTACCATCACTAAAAAGAGGAAGCGATGTTCTTTGGCTGCTGATGTCGATGAAGAAATGGATTTAACATGGAAAAGACGCAAGCCTGGTGAGACCGTCTTTGACGACTACACTCGCTATGAAAGCACCTCCACGTCTTCAGGACTTATTCTCTTAATATTTCTTGTATGTAAATATGTAAATACTATCCTACTGGTTAGAGTATATATTATTGTCTACAAGCGGATTTTTTGTCCATATCTCATCGGTAGGCAGTAGCCAATTGTACCAAAACAACACGTCTTCAAGTTTTACTAACAATATTTTTACAGGAATACAACTACAGGGAGAGTCGAGCGTAGGACTTGTAAAGTATTCTATAATGGCTGGTTCAAGATAAAAAAACATGATATACAATACAAATTGTAATCTACAAAGACTATTTGAATGCTGAAAATGATCAAATCGGGCATGAAAAAGCTTTGTTTATTCCTAGCGAGAATATCTCAGGCAATACATTGGAAGATTACATGATTAATATCTCCGAGCTATAAATCAATATCAGAAAAAGTCTGTGGAGAAAACAAATCGTATGAGATGAAAGGAATTCGTTTGAAAATGATAAGACCACACGACGCATAAAGTTCAATGCCATTATTCTTCACAACATGTCGCAACACAAATATCCTGCACCTATGGTGAATTGGTACTATGTCGGAGATAAATCGGCTGATTTAATGTGCGGAGCGATAGGTAAATATAATGTCGGTGAAGGTGGCGTAAGCGAAAAAATGTCATGTATGAATGATAATGTACGCTATATGAACGTTTACTCGGATATAATTTCACACAGTTTTATTGGCGACAAGCAAGTCAATATTCATGATGTTATTCCTATTAATAACTCGTATTCCTTTACACGCGTCCATGTCCATGTCAGCTTAGTCATATTGATTCCATTTCCATCTATCGACGAGATGGTGTTGGCGGTAACATCCCGTTCATCGATGGTGGATCGAGACTATGCGTATTGCATTTTAAAATAAGCTAGAGCCTTATCAATATAACGCTGGATGTAAAAAAATGTCATTTGGTATATAGCAATCATGAGGTTGGTATATGCATACAAACAATACGAAGTTTTTTTCGCGAAACGTGACAAAATACGTGGTGGAAGTTTTCATGATATTGAGAGATTCACATTTCCGATATCGTACTAGAGGGGTAGCGGATTCTTCTCAACCATAGCCAGTCATGTAAGACGCACATTGCCTTCTCTACGAAAACATTACTGCCTGCAGCGGCCAATATGGCTCAAAACATGACACACGATTACTCGGAGCAGAAAGATATGCGGAAATCAACAGAGAAACATGGGTTTGCTATACCCAAGAAAGTTGTAAAGGAAGCCATGGTTGGAGGTAGGATCCCTGGAAATGTTACGAAAAATCCAGGAGCGATCCCTTTACAAAACGCGCCTATATAGTTTTTTTTTTTAAACAGAATGCATATGCATCAAATGAATGGCTACATGATTGTTAACAGTGGAAGCGATCCTAATAAAATGGGTCATTGGATCATAATATTCGAAAATAAAAACAAACACTACTTCTTTGATTCGTTTGGGTTCACTTCAAAAATATTTGGAGGAAATATAGCTCCGTATTATAATATCCATGCAAAAATACAACTTGTACTATTGAATCCAATACAAGGTGATCAATCATTGGTCTGTGGAGCTTACTGCATCTACTTTGGGTATTATCTATGTCAAAATATACCCGTCAAAAAGAATATCGAGCGGTTCTCCAACAGCGAACGACGTAGAAATGACACCAAGGTTGGAAAATTCATCAAGAACGTGTCCGGAAATCAACATTTGTGCAGGAACAATATGTGTGGAGTATTAACTTTTATTACATCGTGTAAATTGTTATGTACCTGTTAATATCAATAAAAAACTATCATATAAATGTATGTTTGTCGATATCCTAAACATTCAGAAGACCCAGCAATGAAATGCATACATGCAACATGACATGCAACGAAGTTGCAATACAATATACCCAAACATTGAAATGCTAATACCTCTATGTAAATACAAAATAATCCGAAAGCTATCCGTCTATCCGAATGAGTCACCCGTTAGCTGACTTACGCGCCTCCCCGCTACCCTACGCTCCCGCTCTCCATTCGCTCGCTAACTCTGGCCCTACCCTACTCCACCGCAAATTAACCACTATCTTATTCCTTCACTAATTTGCATTTCGTATGATATAATAGCTACTGTCGTCTTGCCATGCTGTCGTGTTAACGTTCGCTAGTGTGTGATGTGTCGTCTTGCCATGATGTTGTGGTAACGTTCACTAGTCTGTGATGTGTCGTCTTGCCATGCTGTTATGTTAACGCTCGCTAGTTTGGGATGTGTCGTCTTGCCATGCGGTTCTGTTAACGTTCGCGAGTCTGTGATATGCCGTCTTGCCATGCGGTTGAGTTATACCGTTCACTTACCGAGATCATCATCCGAGTATAATAGGGCGTTAAGCTCAGAATATGAGGAGCAATTGGCCGAGAATCATGAAAGAGCGGAGGTAGGCCTCGATTATGTTCTCGATATCTCATTGAATTGAAATAATGAAATTCTGGTTTAAACATTTTGCTTGCACGAATTTTATATTCGTGCTTGAGTTATTTCGAAGTTGTTAACAGATGGCCTAAGTGTTTGTCAACAACTCATGTTAATTTTATTGTAAAGGAGGGCGATTAATTTACGGTATAATACCGTACACCGACATACACGTCGATACACAACCAATACGTTTGAAATTTAATGTGATTGATTTGAGATTAATATTGAGATTTAATTTCAGACGTACCTTATTTGTATTGGAATCAGTGTCACCCTGCATTACTTATTCGCTACCGCAAGTCACTGTGGATAAAGTAGACGACGAAGAACTTCACAACATGGACAACAAGAAAGATTTAAATAACTGCATGAGTGGGAACTTTAACTTATGACGTGATCAGAACGAATATATTTGTGTCGTATTCGTTGTAGGGGCAACCGAATCGTATAGACCTAAAGTACTACAGTTTGAACCCCGTGTCATCAAGCAACAAAATTACTGCTTATTCTTAGGCGATGTGCAATATAACGTATTAATGAGTCATGAGCAATTCTGCTGCAATGGGCGCCAGCTACATCAGATCATGAATATAGCTGGCAAAACACACATGTATAAATTATTGATTCAAGGACCTCAAAATAAGGGATTGTAATAGTTTCCATGCATATAGGGATTAAGGGCGTTAATTCAATGTAGCTGTTTATATGTCCCTGCTGTCATAACGTTACAGACCGTGTTTTTAGGAGACAATGTTAGGTAATTCAATGCTCATAAACAACCATATACCAGTGAAGTAGTGCAGCTCCTCGTTGTCCGTTTATCTTTCGTTAATTTTTACACGAGTGGATACAATCAAAGTATATCCAGTTTAACATGAAAATAAGTTGATTCATTTTATTACTTGAACGATGTGAAAATTATATCGCAGAAACCATTCAGATACAGATACAGACACTAGGCCGCATCCCCCAGGAAGGGGGGTGGCCGACGGCAAGGCGCACCTCACACCCTCATACGCTCACACTCACACAATTTAGCCCTTTTGTGTTAGAGGGTCCGGCCGGTGCCTCCTCAACATACTCTCTGGGTCACGAGTGCGGTCTGAGGATCCGTCGTCAGCAGCAGGGCCCGACAGTTTCACTGGTGTACCCCCGCCGCGTCATAATAACCAGCCCCCCCCCCCCACACACCCACGATGCCAAGGGCGGGAAAGCATATCCGAGCAGCGTCAAAATCAACCATTCACAAACATTCTCCACTCACGCCTGCTCATTGCACGCTCTCTCGCCTCCACCACATTCATGTCACTCCTTCCCAACGCCTGCTTCACACCATTCATCCATCCAAACTTCGGTCTACCTCTTGGCCTGCGACCACTCGCCTCCGAATTCATCACCCTTTTCACCAATCTCCCTTCATCCATCCTCTCCATGTGTCCGAACCAACTCAGAACACGCAAATTCACTCTGTCCTCCAACTTCTTCACCATCTCTGTTCTGTTTCGAACCACATCGTTGGTGATTTAGTCTCTCAGCGATCATCCAGCTATGCTCCTCAAACATTTCATCTAGAAAACATTCAACCTTCTTCACTCCTCTGCTCTCACCCCCCAAGCCTCAGCTCCGTAGAGCACAGTTCGGACAACAACACCCTCATACAGCCCTCTCTTTGCTTCCCGCCCCAACGTCCTACAGCTCATTACCCTCTCTAGTGCACCCATCACTTCACATCCCTTGTTCACTCGCGCCTTCACTTCAATTTCCACTAGTTCAGTTATCTCCACATGGAAGCCCGGATACTTAAAACACTGAACTTCCTCCATGAGCTCTCCATTTACGGTGGCACTAATTTTGCTCGCATCGACAGTCCTCGAGCATCTCATTACTTCACTCCTACCAACGTTCACTAGAAGTTTCCTCCTCTCACACACTCTACCAAACTCAGACACTAGCCTACATAGCTTCTCCTCCGAATCCGCAACCAGAGCCGTATCATCAGCAAATAGCAACTGGCTCAACTGCCAACTCCGCCCATTCCCTTCCAACCGTTCCAAGCCATGATCCAGCACACTCGCGTTCACCTCCCTGACCACACCATCCATAAAGAGGTTGAACTGCCAGGGAGACATCACGCAGCCTTGTCTCAGTCCCACTTTCACTGTGAACCAATCACTTACCTCGCTCCCCACTCTGACACATGCTCGGCTGTCAGCATAATAACACCGCACCGCTTTCAACAGATGTCCGCCCACTCCATACAAACGCAACACCCTCTACAGCGCTTTCCTGTCAATCCTGTCGTATGCCTTCTCCAGATCCATGAAGGCTCAGATCGCATCCTTTACTTTGGCAAGGTACTTCTCACGGACCTGTCTCACTGCAAAAATCTGATCGGTACACCTTCTACCACACCTAAAGCCGCAGTGTTCCTCTCCAATTGCGCAGTCCGTACAGTCTCTAATCCTTCTGATCAGCACTCTCCCGTACAACTTACCAGCCACACATAACAAACTGATACCTCTCGAGTTGCAGCATTCATTTCTATCTCCTTTGCCCTTATATAGCGGAACGATGCAGGCACTGCGCCACTCACTCGGTGCCACGCCTGTCACAAAATACAAGTTCAGTAACCTCACCAACCATTTGACAATCGTTACTCCACCCTTCCTCAGGCACTCAGTCGCAACGCCATCCAAACCAGGGGCTTTCCCTGCTTTCATCACGTCCACCGCCTCCTGCACCTCTTCCCTGGTAATGTCCGCAACAAGTCTTTCTCCCAAAACTGTCATCCGAGCACCACCACCCACAGCAACAATGTCAGCCTCTCTGTCATCCTCGACAGTCAACAACTCATCAACATACATCACCACTTTCCAACAACAACTGGCTGTTTTCATCATCTCTCACTACTTCCTCCTTTTCGGTCTCTCCCTTTCTCACCCTTTTCACCTCTTTCCAGAATTTCTTTTGTTCTCCTCAAAATTCTGGCACAACCGTCTGCCCCACCTGGCATCAGCGTCCCTTTTGGCCCTCCTCACCACCCGTTTCGCCTCGTTTCTCCTCTTTTTGAAACTTTCATGAGCCACACCCGACTTCACCTGCAACCACTCCTCAAACGCTCCTCTTTTCCGTGCCACCGCCATTTCTGACCTCCTCGTTCCACCACTCGCAGCCTTCCCTCCTGCACCCTCCCACACGGCGCGCACCACGCACCTTCTTCGCATATCTCAGCAACGCATCCCTTAACGTCTCCCATTCTTCCTCCGCATCTCTCAGGTACTCTCCTCTCACGTGGTCATATTTTTCCTTCAACGCCTGCTGGAACTCCTCGGCTCTACTTTTCACGTTCAGTCCATTCACGTTTACTACCTCTCTTCCTCCTCCCACTCGTTTGTTGCTCTTCCACTTCTGCTCCACTCTTAATTTACCTTCCACCAGCAGATGGTCAGACACTCCTCCACCCTCTCCTCTAATCACCCGCATATCCAACAGCCTCCCCACCACTCTCCTCGATATCAGCACAAAATCCACCAGTGCTCTCTCCATCATTGCACCATGGGCCATCCTTACCCATGTATACATGTGAATATCTCTCTTCTTGAACAAACTGTTCCCGACCACCAACTCCTGCTCTATACACAGACCTATCAGGTTTTGTCCACTGACATTTCTACCGGGAACGCCATACCTTCATATCACATTTTCCATCACTACATCTCCAACTCTCGCATTAAGGTCACCCAGTACAACTACATTGAAATGACCTCCAAAACTCTCAATACACTCACTAAGGTCAGTCCAGAATTGCTCCCTCTTCTCTCGACTCCTCTCGCTGCCAGGTCCGCAAGCACTCACAAATGCCCATCTTTCTACGCCTAACTTAACTTTCACCCACATCAATCTTGAGGACACCTCCTTCCATTCGGTAGCGCTACTAGCCAACCGATCACTCATTGTCAAGACCACAACTTTTCGTGCCCTACCTTCCTCCACACGAGACTTTCTTCCACTTACCACACCAAACTCACATTCGCCCTTAACTTTCAACTTCGTCTCACTCAGCGCCAACACATCAAACTTCCTCCTCACAAACATCTCACCAATCTCCCTCCTCTTTACATCATTCGTACTACAGCCACGCACATTCAGCGACCCTAACAATAGGGT
>SDVV010031146.1:0-11586 GCA_016164225.1 Gammarus roeselii
CGTTTAAATCATCAATTTGGAAAGAAGACAATGCTCAGACTTGGCGCATCGACGAAGTAAGCACATATTTCCCGTCAAATTGCAAGACTCGTTGAAAAAGCATTGCGCATGAAACATTCGCATCGTATCGAATATCACTTCATATATACCACTAAATAGTTCTCATGACATTTTCATGAAGACCCATAACCCTATCACTCAAAATTCGAGATCTAGTAGTTGACCGTGGAGGAAGTTTAGTCCGTTTTATGTTTAATTGCGCACGTCTCCGAATTGCCGGAATTAGTTAGTATATGATGAGTGAATAACTATCCGCGTGGTCCTGATGATTTTTGACATAAAAACTTGTGTTATGTCCTCCTCGTCTTGAGGCATTTTTCAAAACATAATTTTCGAATGACATTGCACAGTATTTCGTAGATGCATGGACCTCGAACAATAACTGATATCTAAATTGTCGGAAGCCCATCGTCTTTGCGTGCATCAAGCCGGATGCACACAACTTGTCCAGCACGAAACTTTACTCAGCTATCACATACGACCAACTGCCTTAATGCAGTTGCAATCCTTTGAAAAATCACGTGCGCCTCTTATGACCAAATGCATTGTTTCTAAATACCTTTTAGTAGGATACTTAAATGCTACGAAAAACTATAATTCGGAAGTACATCAACAAATGAACACCAGGAGTCGTAATTTTTCTAACCAAGTTGATTCTATTCAATGGACTGTAATGGAACAATGTGTAATCATAAATAGATAAAACCAACTACTTTCGCAAGGTCTGTATTTCACTCGATACTGACATGTTAGGCCGGTATAGATTTCTGAAATCAAGAGTTAGAACGTAACGAATGAATTACTCCCTATTTATCCTTCAGTATTCCTGCCCTCCGCATGTTGGCCGCCGTGTAGCTGTGCCCGATGGCTTGGCTTCACTCGCTTGCGTTGATTCAACTGGCTGTACCGCCTCCACCTATATATACCACCTCCTTGGGATGTATAGGTTCTTGCACCAGAGTACTTCTGCCCGTCAGCCAGAGGACGACAGTCATGGAACAGTCATCCACTGGCAGCCGGCCACCCCACAGCACTCACGGAATGCCAGAGGCTTCCAGATCATCAACTCTATCTTTTTCAAAAATGGCATCAACGGACATGAAGATCGTTCACAAGCCCCAACCATGATCGAAGTACTATTTCGGCATTACTCGGACAAAATGAAAATAATCATGCAGATTGGGAAGATTTTCAAGAAGAATTGACAGAAAATTATAAGTAATGTGAGCCATGGCATAAGGCCAACAGCCAATAGTCCAAGCTGTTGGTTCCCGAGCGCTCGAGTAATCACTCCGCAATTTATTATTCACAAATGGTTTGCACAGATAAAAAAACGCACCCGCGCAAGTGATCCATAACTAACGGCAGTGTAGAATTGTTTCAACAAATTGTATGTGCGATGAAATAATATTATGTTTTGGTATCCGTCGCAGTCGGCAACAATCACACTACTCCAACACCATCGAGCCAGGGAAAGCTATTCAGTCCACCAGGACCAGCGATGACCAAGATCCCTTTCATGTCCCATTAACCATACTCAGTGCATAGCGGTAATTTTCGCCACGTCTTTTCTCAGGCCTTTATTTCATGGATGTTCAATGCTCAAGTGTAAATGCTGCAGGTTCCTTTTGGTGTTGAACATAACCTGAGTTGAATTCAGGACGCATGTCCTGGTAACCTTTTTGGACCACCTTTGCCCTAGAATAGATCATCTTTGATAAAAGAACTAAAAATACATGCATCATCATCTTTTCATTTTTTCCATCCGTTATAGTGAAAATTGAATCTAAACGTGTTATATGAAAGAGCAATTTTGAGCTCAACCGATACATACACTTGCCACCTGGCAGTCACAAGCACTCGTCACCTGCAGCCATGAGCACTCGTGACGCATGGACTTGCTTCCCGGCAGCCGCAAGCACTTGTGGCCAGTCATGGCACACAATCTTGCCAGGATTGACATTTCGGAGGCCCTCAATATTGTCTTTGCAAATGCTGCTTTCTTCTTCTCGTATCGAGGAAATGTTCCTTTAAAAAGCGCGGGCTCCAGAAGATGTGTTTGCAGCGTCCGAACCCATTTTTCAGAGGACGGACAAGAAAAATGTTGATGAATAATAAGTTAGTAATTGCCATACTGGGGAATTTCGCTTCAGAAAAATTGAATAATTGATAAGTCAATTAAATAGTAGTACATTCGCATTGAAAATCTCGTAACGTTGAATGAACACTGCAGTAATGCGCGTGAAAAATTGCATGGAAATGATTGTCAAACAAAGAAGAAACAATTGTGAAGGCAACAGCTGTTCATTCTAAGATACATTGAAGTGAATTTTTGACTGGGTTGATGTTCAAACCTGATGAATAATCATATTAGCCGATGGTCCGCGACCGCGCCATGGTAATTGTAGCCTCAACTGCAGATACATCGCTCATCCGGCATTTTTGTAACAATATTAATCTATGAATCGAGTCATCTAGAAGGCTTCGGTTGATTTACAAAAGTGTTCGATATTTCTTGTGTATGATACCTACGATCCCTCACAGCATCTCGAGTGATGTAATTCAGAACCGTAGTATCAAAATCAATTTATATCTAAACGATTCAAACTTGAACGGACGGCACTGAATTTTATAATATACTGTTGTGCATATAGATCCAGTTGCTTGCTAGATGGTGTCAGATTTATACCCGGAGATGAAAACTCAAATATTTTGTATAACGTGTAAAACAAATGAATTTGCGGACAGCCGCCAGATCTCATTAATTGTTAATAAAAATTATCTGAAAAAATTATAACTTATGTAATATACCAAAATTTTAATTATTTTCTTGTAAAATATGTGGCGTGTAGAACAATACTTGCTAACGAATGTTAGTATTATTAATTTTATATTAATAAAATGTAATTGTCACAGCGCGATATAAATATTTAAATTCAACTAATCGAATTCGCTGATGTACCATGCTGCGTTCTTCCCCGTAACGGCAGGCAGAAAACATTGTTCTCTCAAATGACCTGCAGACATCGTTGAGCAGCAACGAACTAATGAATGAATGGACTAATAAAACTATATAATCAATTTTAGCCTGCCGTTAAATAGAATTATGAATTCCTCTACCCAAGGATTCTCATTATCGGGATCAAATACGTGATCAGCTGCAGGAAGCTTTTTTTTCCTGGAAATCACTGTTACTTATCTTCTCTGTAGTCTGGAGTAACCTGATTCTCCTCTTTAATGACCAGCAAATTAAATAAGACACCTCCTTGAAAGTTCGCGAAACCACGAGGAATCAAATCAGGATTTCCTGAGAGCTCATTAGCTCTTCGTGTAGGCCGCTAGGAGAATATTGGTTGACACTTTCCGGTTAATTTGAAGACATGCATGTGGAAGCAAAAGATCGAATCATATAACCTAACCAATCAGAGGTTTGGTATCGTAATTTACTCTACTTCACTCTCGAACGCAAAAAATCATAGTTGTAACGTTTGACGTGGATTTACAAAAAGATAGATTAAATGTTTGAATATATTCGCTTGGTGAGGTTGAGGATATTCCAATCGTTAACGATGGCGAGTTCAAGTGAACCCATCACGATTTTAATATTCCGTTGAAATTATTACCTTCCTAATTAGGAGGGAACGGTTGTATGTCTAAACGTCTATATCAACGAAGAAAGTAATGTACAGTGCAAGCCTCTCTAAAGACAGTACTGTACGTAGAAATTAAAGTGATTCAGATGAGCTGTTAATTATTGAGTCAAAGTACTGTACGCCGAATCATTCCTTATGTTCCGCAGTTTTTGTACGATCATTTCTACGTCACATTACCCTATAAAAATGAATCATTCTTCGATTTGACGAAAAGACGATAATACATGTTGGTCCCTTGATAGCATGTTATTACGCGGGATAAATGATTTCTCAGTTTTAAATATTTAAATGACAACTGAAGAGTAATATTTGAATCCTTTGATTTTCTGCCAGATGATGTTTGCAAAAAAAAAAATTGATAATTGATCACATGGATCAAAACACAACGATGTTGTGTATTCAAAACTTCTAATCTCTGAACAATTTACTAAGCATAACATAACATAGTATGAATGACAACTAGTCACGTCAACGCAAATATAAACCTCATCCTATCTCTCATTTACAAAAATTGATGGTCAGCATGTTTCTTCGCCTTTTTTTTGCGTCCAAATTCCGTCGAGGGCATTTGGATAGAATACGTTTCAATCCAAAATTAAAGTGTTAATTTTCACGAGACATATTTTGAAACGCACACAAAAAATATTGTATCTTAAAATCACGTGACACTTCTTTATGTGGTAAGTATTTATTAGAAGAGCTTCAAGTTTTCCAGTCTTTCCTTAAGACATTGGCAAAACCAATCTAACAAGGCCTCAGTTAGTAAATATATTTTTTGGATCAAACCAAATTGGAAAATAATTTTATTTGAATCATTTCTACTACTGTTTTCGCGAGAGGCAGCACATCGGATATCGCTTGCTTAGCTTTGTATTGTCTTTGTAATTACGGAATGTATTCAGCGGGGCATCTAGTGGCGCCTTCCGAACAACGTGAACTCCGCGAGATTACATCACGTACACCAGCATGTACACCGGTACTGGTCTGATGTACTTTCGCACTCAACGATACAACAATGTTTAACAATACAACAAGGTTTAATGAAGATAATTCTCAATTCTCCCTTATCTTAGGAGGTGTCAATATGTGGAATTCCATTCCAAATACAATCAAATCTTTAACTTCATTTTAATTCCAAACTCAAACAACATTTTGTACGACGATATTGATGCAGCTTGCTAAAACGATTTCCAAACATATTAATTATTCATCATATTATCACCAGTTTTATTTTTTTTCTATACTATAATGGTTTTGACACTTTTTTTGGACATGCAAATTTAGATTAGGTCACTGTTAATATAGGATTAGATCAAGGCAGGTTGGTTGCCCTTGAAACGTTTTGCTTATACGGGTCCATAGTCTTTTTTTTGTGTATAAATTTTGTTCACCAGCTTACTGAACACGTAACCAGGTTCAACCTCTGATCGGTTGATGTTCATTTATTTGTAATCTGCAAATTATTAATAGATGTGGTTATAAAATATTTAAAAGTGTTTCAAATTGTTTAAGGATTGAGCTCTGAAACAAGAAGGGTTAGAATAGATCTTACTCAGATGCTTACGATTGAATATTGATATTTTTGTGACTGATGGATCTGATACGTGCAATTTAATATTGACCTGTGTTTATTGGCATTACTTTTCCAAGTAACGTTTATAATTGACTGCGATGAACATCATAAGCTCACCCCACATTACATATATCGCAGTAGACGAGGATTTGATTTGATTTGGGCCTCATTTCCACCAGAGCCTCAACGTGAGTCAAAATAGGCTCCCCCGTAGGGCGCGTTTAGACGAGGAATTGATTAACGAGGCTGCAGTAGAGTTGTATCTATGGACTATCTGAAGCAAACTGCCTCAATTTATAGAATACCTACGAAATTTTGTTGTACGCTAAGAACCTCCTCCTATTGTGTCTAATGAGTCTCCTAGTCTACTCTCACACCCAGGAACATACCTTGATCTCCATAGCGCACTGAAGAACAAATAAAAATATATACATTCACGTACTGCACTTGCCTGTTTATTATTTTGATGATCTGTGTCGATATTGGATTCTGAGATACATACTTATTAAGTATGATTGCAATTGTTGTATTGTTTAATAAACAGTTTGTATGTGCGGGCATACAGATATTTTCCATGGCTAAGCTGGGCCGAAATAGAGGAGGGAGGGGACAAATTGTCCTACCACAGACGGCCGTGTCCATGACGAAGCTCGACTAGCAGTATGCATCAGAAGAGGCTGCTTTTGCAGTCGGGTATGCAAAGAGAGGGAACGAAATTAGAAACGATAAGTTGCAAAAATTCAACATAGAATATGAAGAACATTTGGCCTAAAATAACTCAATGAGGCACACCAGCGTTAAGGGTCCTTGAAATAGATATATTATATTTACATATATACTCGATGTTGTAAATTGATTGGGAATTAGTTCAATAAACACCCAGAAATACCGAAAACATAAAGTTTCTGTAATAAATATTCTGAATTGCTGTTAAGGAAGCTTTCAAAATCGTGACGATGCTGGAGCAATGCTTTTTGTTAATAAGGATTTCATATATTAGTTTAGTGAACTACATTCTGCACCAGAAATTTATCAATATTTCCGGAAACCAAACTAATACACAGATGTTATGTTAAATATTGTCACCCATAGGCCTTCTGAATACCCTATTAAATAGAAGGAACATAGCTGTTGCACGACAATTTGCCACCTCAGATCGGTCTTGACCTTTAAAATACAAGTCGTCTCTAGGATGTTGCGTGAAATACCAACACACTGGTACCGCGTATGTATTATTTGCAAGCAAAATAATCTTCACAGGAAATGTCACCATGTCCAAATAGGTTCTCTTCAATGGTAACATGACACTCTTCCTCTGACACACAATACATGAACATGGAAGAAACTTTTTTCAAACATGCATTCGGTTGGTGATTCTTGGTTAGAGGGATCCGGTTGTCAAATTTGGTTGCAACAGTTCCGAAATATTGATTGAAAATATAAGCTGTCTCCACATCGTCTACGATTTCATTACCATCTGTCGTTCTATTTTCAAGAAATACGTCAATAAGAGTTTAAGACAGCATTTTTGAATGATCTGATCAAAATTTCTTATGCTAAAAATAATTTTGAGAAAATGCTAATTTGATGTTTGAAGTTGTAAGGTCACAGTTGCTTAAAAGCATTTTCAACCCAACAAATCAAATAGATAGGAAATTTTGAATATGTTTATCTCTTCCTCCGTTTGATTTTTCAGTTTTAGTTCACTGCTGCTCAGCACAATTCACTTCATCGAATCTGGTCCCACCAACTCCCAAAGTCCTGCAAAGTGCTGCCCTTGTCAATGCTGTTCTCTCGTCACCACAGCTCACTTGCCAGAATCCCATGTTAGGAAGGACTCCCTAACGATCAACTCAAATGTCGGGTTGATTTCACGCTTCCCTCCTCCGGACCATGTTGATTCCCAATTGAATGGCAATTCGCAGTTTCAAGTCGCCAATGCCACGGGAATGCATGTGAAGTTGCCTTCACATGCATGAAAGCATGCGAAGGCAACTCCTTTTCGAACCATTCCCACACTTCAATGTTTTCCATGATTTCCATGTCCATTTATGAACATCATGAAACGCTCATTGAAGGTATTGCAATGTACAAAAAACGCAGATATAATTTGGCTCATTGTTATTGGCATTTGTCTTATTCCAATAAATGCGGAATATCGTACAGCCAATCATAGTTATAATATAGATTTATAAAGCTTTGCACTACCCAGGATCCGGGAAATTTGATCATCGTGTTGCCTCACAAATCTGAATTTCCCACAGTTTCATTTATTGATCAAAGTCGATTACCATAATTTCAAATAAACATGCAAGCATTTAGATAGACTAAATGTTCATATTAACATAGCATGGAAATATACTGGATTTTAGGGACACAGGAAATTGGACACCACAATATTTCACTGCGGAAATTTCTCGCGCGTCACATAGCATTCACAAGCCAAGGATTTAACCCTTAATTGGATTTAATGATCATTTAGTGGAGATTTTTTTATAGTCATATAATTTTATTCAGCAAAGAAGCCCCTCTGCTCGGACAAAGGGTCAAATAAAAATTACTTTTCCAACAAACTAACCTTTATTTTGTTATTTTGCACATTATCACTTATAGTCACTAATAGATTTTGTTTCGTCAACCCTAACACGATTTGAATTGTCCGTGGATAACTTATCTGTCGGCAAAGGAGTGACACGAAAAGGTCATCCGATTGATCAGGTTGGTTTTCTCATAAAATTGAATAATTAGTTTTGCCTTTATTAAATAAATGACTGCAGTGGATGTTCAACAGAGAAACCGCTATATTTTAGAAACAAAAATATGTCGTTTGAACGGTCTAATAAGTTGTTTATATGACGGCTTATTCCAATGGTCGTGTCCCACGTGTCTCTGACACTTCCATTGAGTTTCTATTCAGAGGTCGCTATCCCTGGCTCTAAATTCTTTTATAGCTAACTTCAGATCAGCCCCTTTCATCTTCGCCAACTGTCCTATCAGCCACAAGTTCTTCCGACTCCCTACCTACGGTACCATTTTTTAACAGCGAACATTCATAGCATTTCTCAGTTAGACCAGCCACTGTCATATCTGCCACTGGCATACAACCTAACTAAGGTATCTGCCTCTGGCATACAACCTAACTAAGGTATCATTTTACTGGTTTTCCCTTTACTGAAACTTTTTTTTCCAGCCTAACCTAACTTAGGGGTACGTGTTTCTAGCCCGCGGGGCAAAGGTACGTATTTCTAACCCGCGGGCAAACGTACGTATTTTTCTAGGGTACATGATGCTGTTTTTTCAGCGGTTATGACAGTTTATTGAAGTTTCATTAAAGTGATAACCAGTAAAATGGTACGACCCATGGCTGATTCTGACAATGGGTTTTATTAAAGTGGTGCAAATGCGTGTTGGCTTTAGAAACGTTTAGCGCGAAACCACGTGTGCTGAAAGATTTTTAGCAGTTATGACAGTGTCCGGCCATGACAGTGAGCTGAAGTGAAGTGGCGATAGTGCGCGTGTTCGGAAATAATTTTAGCGCGAACGCTGGGCTCCCCTATTCAGGCGCACTCCAACACATTATAACGTAAACTGTGAGTTGTGCAATCCATAAAAACAACAGATCTTAACACCGCTTCTGGCCTTATCTTGTGCTTACCTGTATGATGTTGTTCTGTTCAATTTGGGACGGAGCTCAGGCTCAATTTTAGAAGCGTTTATGAAACCATTCAACGATATATCATTGTCGAGGCAGACTGACGCTGCATTCAAGCTGAGAACGGACTAATCCTCGAACTATGATTCAAAATATGCCGCAGCAGCGTCAAACCATTGGTCGCCGTGGTCAAACAATTGCCAGTGTTTGCCGGATCGATTCCTCTACAATGGGAGCCCAGCGCTCGCGCTAAAATTATTTCTGCACACGCGCACTATCGCCACTTCACTTCAGCTTACTGTCATGACCGGACACTGTCATGATTGTGGCGCAAAACCCACGCGCCTTTGCGCCACAATCATGGCATCTTTCACTCAGAGGAGCCAGTGTCATATCCGCCCCGGTCATATCAGCCATGAGTCGTTCCATTTTACTGGTTATCACTTTAAGGAAACTTCAATAAACTGTCATAACCGCTAAAAAAACGGCATTACGTACCCTAGAAAAATTCGTACGTTTGCCCCGCGGGTTAGAAATACGTAACTTCACCCCGCTGGTTAGGAACACGTACCCCTAGGTTAGGTTAGGTTGGGTAGGAAAAATCTCATCAAAGTGATATCCAGTAAAATGGTATCTTAGTTTGATTGGCGGAACAACTGTTGGCTGATCTGCAAGTGGCGGATATGACGGTGGCTGGTCTGACTGATAATGCTTGAATGTTCGCTGTTAAAAAATGTCATCGTCGGTAGGTAGTCGGAATAACTTGTAGCTGATATGACAGTTGGCGGAGATGAAAGAGGCTGATCTGACGTTAGCTATAAAATAATTTATTACCAGGAATGGCGACCCTCTACAAATGCCACAGGAGCGTCAAACCAGCGTCCGCCGTTATCATACCCAGAGATGGCTCACGTTAGGGATTTTGATGATAGATCATATTCAAATCATTTGAAAATGATTTCATTTACCGAAGTTCAGTTGAGTTCAAGGAAAAATATCTTGAAAGATTATTAATTTCGTTATTTGAACCATGGACAAATTTACTTCCAACAAAACCACGTTCAAAGTTGACAAATCAATAGTATTGGTTTATTTATCCCAATACCGGTTTGTTCCCACGTTGGGTTTTTCGGTCCAGTGAATGACTGACTTCCCAACGTTCTCAAACTAAAGTGACAAACAGCGATATTATAGCACAAGCAAACAACAGGAAGGTTCAACACTGACTGTACGGATTTGTGCACGCATATCTCGAAATCTGTCTGACTGCAGCCCACACGTCTCAGGAAATGGTTTTGCGTTCACATGATCGAGGATATTAACGGGCAAAAAAAAAATAACCTTCAACATCGAGATCAGAACATGATCTTGTTTTCAGGATTAAGATCATACCCATCTCTGGTCAAACTATAAGTTCACCTAGTCGTACCATAACCAGTGTTAGTCACGTCAGCGTGAAACCATCAATCTCTAAAAACAATCATTACGTTCCGTCCAATAGCGGAACGGAAACAGTCAAAGAAAATGCGTTTAACTCCTTTGTGTATTTTCGTGGACAAGTTTTTGGAGGTTAAAATGGTTTCAACGTATGGTCGTCAGAGCTACTAAGATGCCCGACAGGCAATGTCGTAACCGTACATTAGGAAATGAATAGCCGTTCCGACTTATCTTCATTAGCAGTATGTGAGATAACGCCTGCAATGAAATGTCACTGTCATTGTTAACGTGTGGAACATGTTAAAAAAAAGATCGACGTAAAATTCTTATTCTAGGGAGATTGATTACTTTCCATTTGGGTATTTCATATAAACGAGTTTCTGGAGAGTATCTTTGTAAGTTGTTCATGTCATGAGGCATATCGTTTCATCCATAATCAATCAAGACCATTGAAACCTAGGAATTTGTGCGATTCAACAAATTTTTCGAATGCTTATAGTATGTAGTCCAATGAACTATATGTCAGAACATCGTACTTAGAGGTTCGGGGACCAAAATGAAAACGTCAGGTTGGCCTATTCAAAAATATATATTTGCCCCCGCGGGTTAAATACTTCCTCGTGAATAATACGTTCGTTTGCCTTGCAGGTTAGAAACACGTACAGTTGCCCCGCGAGTTAGAAACACGTACCACTGAGTTAGGTTAGGTGTATAAGGCACGATCCCAACAATATGCTCGTAATGTAGCCTGCAAATATATCCAGCTGCACGCAACACAACGTAACACGTCGGCGCGACCATTACAGCTGTGATACACTATGCATTCCTACTATAACAAGGATTTATTAAAAAAAGAAGTGGCTTCAGATTGATCAAGTAATCTAGTACAATAGTATAATATGAACGAAACCGTATAATGAAACGTAAAGATAGAGCTAATGTACCTACCCGTGGTTTGCATAAATCGTTGGTCTGACAGCAAACTAAGTGTTAAACCCTTACAGTTCGCATCTGTCCTGAAACCACTCACACATCTTACATGAAAAATTAGGTCGTGGAAACTGTTTCGAATTACTGAAAAGAGAGAAAAAAAATCTGGTGGAAATTATTTGTTCCTGCAGTTTATGAACTGGAGGGCATATTTGCTCCCACGGAAATCTATCAAAATTATTCCAAACGGATTTTTCACGTTCTTCGGGTAATATATATCT
>SDVV010031147.1:0-11586 GCA_016164225.1 Gammarus roeselii
ACAGCCCCGGCAAGCCATTAGAGTGGCAATGATGGAGCCTATCTTTACAGCCCCGGCAAGCCATTAGAGTGGCAATGATGGAGCCTATCTCTACAGCCCCGGCAAGCCATTAGAGTGGCAATGATGGAGCCTATCTTTACAGGCCCGGCAAGCCATTAGAGTGGCAATGATGGAGCCTATCTCTACAGCCCCGGCAAGCCATTAGAGTGGCAATGATGGAGCCTATCTTTACAGCCCCGGCAAACCATTAGAGTGACAATGATGGAGCCTATCTTTACAGCCCCGGCAAGCCATTAGAGTGGCAATGATGGAGCCTATCTTAACAGCCCCGGCAAGCCATTAGAGTGGCAATGATGGAGCCTATCTTTACAGCCCCGGCAAGCCATTAGAGTGGCAATGATGGGGCCTATCTTAACAGCCCCGGCAAGCCATTAGAGTGGCAATGATGGAGCCTATCTTAATAGCCCTGTCTATCAAGCCATCACAATGGCCAGTAATATCGATCAATCACCGCTTCCGAATCTCAACGACAGCCCCCTTCGGTCTCGTCACGATAGTTAGCCCGATTCTGGCTATCGGTGGCGGCTGTGATTTGGGTGGTGATGCTGATTGGGGTGGAGGGTGATTAGGGTGATGACGGTGATCAAGATGGTATTGGCGACTCAGGTGAAGATGTCATACGATTTGGATGGTTATGATGATTTATGTGACGATAGAGATTAAAGCGGTGATGGTAATCAGGGTCCATTTGAGGCATAGTGTGTTGATGTTAATTAGAGTGGCATCGGTTGTTTTACACTCTCTCAAAATATATTAAATACTGGGCAAAAGTCAGTTGTTATCTCAAACCTTTAACCTCCCCTAACGATGCAGCTTTCAAAGCAGTGTCTTCACTCAGTTGCAGGCACGAAGAGGGGGAGTGTGTAAATAATAAATAAAGAGAAGAACAACGTAGTTTGAACATGTTTGCTGCAGCATTCAAGTTTTTGCTCCAGACTCTCTATTAACAGCGATACGGAGTTAAAGGGAGAAATTTCGGTTGTGTGGTAAGGTTGGAAGAAAGGGAGGAGGTGGAAGGGGAGGAGCAGTGGAAGGGGAGGAGCAGTGGAAGGGGAGGAACAGTGGAAGGAGAGGAACAGTGGAAGGGAGGAGCAGTGGAAGGGGAGGAGCAGTGGAAGAGGAGCCCAGCTTTCGCGCTAAAAATATTTCAACGCAGGCGCACTAGCGCCAGTGTAAGACAGCTCACTCTCATAACCATTCGTGGTCAAACTCGCTAAGAATCTTTCAGCGCTTCGTACTCTAGAAAAACACGTACGTTGCGTCGGGGGTTAGAAATACGTACTTTTGTCCCGCGGGTTGGAAACACGCACCCCTGAATCAAGTCAGGTAGGGTAGGAAAGGTTCCAACAATATTCTCGTGTCTACAAGAAATGTATACTGTAGTGGACGTAATGTGAATTGCATTTAAAAATAAGGAAAGTTAGTCATGGTTGCCGTTAAAACAGGTTCCTTAGTTCGGTTGATGGAATAACTTGTGACTAGTATGATAGTTTTGCAAGGCAGTGGCTATCTTGCTACAGGCCGGTCACCAATGAGAGCATGTGATTCTGCAAGTCAACAACATACAACAAAGTTGGGAGTTCTCTGAGCAATACAGTTTTCAAGCCCGCATCAAGCCGAGCGGCGCATCGTCTTCCTCTCCAATCGACGAAGTCGAATCGCCGAATGCACGACGGGGCTTGATGATATTTTAATTTCGACGGGATATACAATATTATGTTTGTAGATTATTTAGTATCAGAAATCCCCAACACAATCAGTCAGGCCTGTCGTCCTTGCAGGTCTTCGGGCTACAGAACAGAGACTGTAACATTCAGTACCCGAACATCCCACCATCCTCATTTTTTCCTTCGAACCCCTTGGCAGGCGTAATCTTACCCTTCCAGGGTAGTATTAGATTCAGAAAGTAAAATTTCGCCGTTTTCTAACTCTCCTCAGTCTTGGTTCCTTACGTCCTCCAATTCTTTCAGAGCCGAGCACGGCTAGGAATTTCAGGGACAATTAACCGCAATGGAGACATGTTTTCTGGAGTTACTTGACAAAGAAACCGCTGTAATTTTGAGTAACTTTGATGGACCTTGGTACTAAAAATACGCCGAGTATCCTTTGAGGACTTTCTGGGTGGATTAACAGACAGACAAGTAGGGGGAGGGAGAAATCTCTTGGCATTATTTTAATTACTCAAGAAGACCCATCGAAAGTTTGCTACAAAAAAGAGTATTTAAAAATGTTGAAATATGGATTTATTTACACAATTTTCTCTATGGTCTTTACAAAATTTTGCTCCAAAGTATGCTCCAAGTTTGGAATCCAAATTGTTAGACATCACTTTCTTATTTCAATTTGGAGACCAGTAACTATTTACGAACATTACAGGCAAATATAGTAAATAAATCACAGCCCTTCTTAATGAATAACGACACTAAACTTCTCATGGCGTCCCTCCTCAGCTGGTGATCGTCCTGAGGACGATCACTAGCGTTTTTTTATCGCATCCCGTGGAGGAACACACGGCACTTTTTTACTCTTCCTCGTTGCGGTGAAGTTTATCTCCGCTAAAGGAAGTGCTCTGCATATTGATGTCGCTGCTCGGCCCATCTCTATCGTTTAGGAGGGATGTTCGCTAGAGAAGATGTGTCCGCTTAGAAGAGATGTTTGGTAGAGAAGATGTTTCATTTTTCCACAAGGTTATTATTCACGGACATTGCCGTGTCCTTATTTCCACTATTCGTACAAGTGCCCACTTCATTGCCCGGTTGAAAAACTGTTTCGAAAAATGATGAATATTGAGGAATCCGCTTGCTGAGGGGCTGATGAAGTATCAACGAGCATTAACAAATAATCTTCAAATATCCGTCCATTTGGAATTTTTTTTTTGTAATGGTGATGAGGAAATAAAATAGATCAATAAATTTGTGAATTGGGATACACTGAACTCTACAGGAATGGTAAAAACTAGCAAAACAAGGAATACTGATTGTGAGCTGCACTTCCTCCATTTCAATGGGGTTCAGAGCATTTTTTCCTGAAATTAATAATGTCCAATCTTTGTTTGAACGTTAACGTACTGAGTTACGATGCATTTTTCATGTGATGATAATAATACTATGAGGAATGGATGGTTTCATGTTCTCATTTAATTCAAAGTGGATTTTGAATCATATGGTAAGAAATAAAAACATCATTAACAAATTTCAGAATCATTGTATCACAACAAAACTGATGTCTAGAAATAATGATATCCTTCACAAAATTCCAACGCTTGTTATGGGAGACTGTTTTTATTTTTTAACTCTTATAGAAGTGATGAGTTTTATTGATTAACTATAATTCTGGCCTTTCTGTTCTGATTTATCTTTTGTTGGCTATTAGTGTAACATTAGACAGACTTAGAGAAACAAACACTGGCTGCAAACACCGTAGGGTATTAGTGTTTTTCATACAGACTTAGTGAAACACTGGTTGCAAACACCGTAGGGCATTACTGTTATATCTGACAAATTTAGTGGAACACTGTCTGCCAAATCCGTAGGGTATTAGTGTTATATCCGACAGATTAAGTGAAACACTGGTTGCAAAACCGTAGGGTATTGCTGTTATATTGGCATACGCAGTGAAACACTGATTGCAAACACCGTTGGCTATTGGTGTTATATCTGACAGACTTAGTAAAACACTGGTTGTTAAAACCGTAGGGTATTAGTGTGATATATGACAGATTTAGGGAATCACAGGTTGCAAAAACCGTAGAGAATTAGTGTTATATCCGACATTTAGTGAAACACTGATTGCAAACACCGTAGGCTACTGGTGTTATATCTGGCACAATTGGTGAAACACCGGTTGCAAACACCGTAGGGTATTGATATTATATCTGGCACAGTTAGTGAAACACTGGTTGCAAACACCGTAGGGTTTTGGTGTTATATATCACCATTACCTATTGGTGTGATATTTCACCATTACCTATTGGTGTGATATTTCACCAAATTAGTGAAACTCTTCGTAAACGCCGTTATCTTCAACCGGGACTGATACTGATGATATTGGTTGAGCAACACACAATGACAATCATAATTCTACAAGTGAATTAAACTGCGATCTGATATATGGACTTCCGGCTCGCCTAAGATAAAATTTCAATGATAGAAGCTCAGATATAAGCAAACAACGTGTTCATATGTTTGAATGTGTAAATGCGCGGTGAAAATATATAATGATATTCATTTGCTGTCTGTTTCTCATCTTTGACCCCCTTCATGCTCTCTATACATCCTCCAACCCCTCCATCACTTGTTCACCTTACTCACTTATTAAGCCATACTGTACACTTCCTCGCCCCCATGAACCCCTCTTCATTTCTAACATCAGACGCCCTGCAGCTTGGCCTGATGATGAAAAAAAAACACTTGCCGCACAACGCTGACAAGATACCCGTATAACACTAACAAGCCGCCCGGAATCTCAGGAGATCTTTTCCTTCCTGTTGACACAGCAGCCTGACTCATGGAAACCTGGAAACCGCTATTGTCGCCCTGCGGAAGAAAATTAGTGTAAATTCAAGGTATGGAAGACGCCTTTGAACAATAATGTGGGATGGAAAATTAATGTCGAAAAACAAATTTAGAATTGTGCCACTGTTCGGGTAGTGCTTGATTGAAGTAGCACATCAACTTAGAGACTTCGTCCCAAAATCTGCCTAAAGTTAAACAATATTCTGTCATGGAGAAAAAATTGAAAGAGTTAGTCGAGAAACAAGCACCTGAAAATAGAGTACGAAATGTTTCCAAAATTGATAAGATTAGTTTCTATTTATTTGTTTTATTTAATGACCTCTTACATCATACCGTAACGACTGGGAATCACCTCTCCCGTCATCACGTAACGACTGGAAATCACCTCTTACATCTTCACGTATAGACTGAATCACCTCTCACATCTTCACGTAACGACTGGGAATCCCCACTCCCATCGTCCCGTGACGACTGGGAATCATAACTCCCTTCGTCCCGTACCGACTGGGAATCACCACTTCCATTGTTCGCGTAACGACTGGGAATCACCTCTCCCTTCGCCCGTAATGACTAGGAATCATCTCTCCCATCGTCCCGTAACGACTAAGAATCACAACTCCCTTCGTCCCGTACCAACTGGGAATCATCTCTCCCATCGTCCCGTAACGAATAAGAATCACAACTCCCTTCGTCCCGTACCGACTGGGAATCATCTCTCCCATCGTCCCGTACCGACTGGGAATCACCTCTCCCATCGTCACATTTAATACGCTCAGCCCGGATCCTTAAGGCCTGCAGATAGTGGCTCTCTAACTTAACTTTTGATACCCAATGTATTGGGCCGATAATCGGAATGATGAATTCCTACTAATTGATAAATAAAATATTCAACGCCTGATCGCAATATTATGTCTCAACACGATATAGTGTATATGTATTGTGTACTTTATATTTCTAAACTTATTTTTATAGCTCTTTGGTCGTAACGTGTTCCGCAAAGGTTGTGTACAGCTAAGAAAGTATGATGCACGCTGCCGTTCATACGCGGTTCCATTTACTCAGTTACGCGATACGCTTAGCTCTGTATGGTTGCGTTATCTGATTTATTGGTCTGACCTTATAATTTTACGTATATTCAATTGGTGAGTATTTATGTGAATGAAGATTCTAATTTATTTTATTTTATTTCGTTTTTCCAACACCGTATGTGACCCAGTTTGCTTGAACGTATTCCGCTTCTCACTGCAAGCCTCTGCTTCTCTCGCTCTGCGCTTCTAGCCTCTGCTCTTCCCGCTCCTCACTCCTACCCTCTGCTTCTCCCGCTCCTCATTCATAGCCTCTGCTCCTTCCGCTCCTCATTCATAGCCTCTGCTCCTCCCGTTCCTCACTCCTAGCCTCTGCTTCTCACTCCTAGCCTCTGCTCTTCCCGCTCCTCACTCTTAGCCTCTGCTCCTCCCGCTCCTAACTCCTAGCCTCTGCTCTTCCCGCTCCTCACTCCTAGCCTCTGCTCCTACCGCTCTTCATTCATAGCCTCTGCTTCTCTCGCTTCTCACCCCTAGCCTCTGCGCCTCCCGCTCTTCATTCATAGCCTCTGCTCCTCCCGTTCCTCACTCCTAGCCTCTGCTCCTCACTCCTAGCCTCTGCTTCTCCCGCTCCTCACTCCTAGCCTCTTCTTCTCCCGCTCTGCGCTCCTAGTCTCTGCTCTCAGGAGGCCAATCTGGTGCCGGCCAATGTTCGTGTCGGAGTTTGCATACAAACATAAACAAATGTGGTCGCAGGATCGAGTGGTGTAGGGAAGGGATCTGAGCCAAGTGTGCACGGTGTGGAGTAGTAGTGTAGTGAAGATCGAGTGGTGTAGGGAAGTGGTCCAGTTCCGACTGTGTACCCTGAGGAGAAGTAGTGCGATGAGGAGAGCCATGAGGAATGAGTCTAGACGTTACAACATTCCAAATAGTTTCTTACGAGTTCGATTTCTTAACAGAAAACACAAATTTATGAAATTCAGAACGTGCGAGAAATTTTTTCCTCCTGTACATTCCTGTTGAGTATATTGATAAATGTGTAATGTGATGCCAATTTGTTACTGTCGTTCTTGCCATGTTGTTTGTACCGATGGCGTTAGGGCGTATTGGCTGAACGCCTGATGATGACGTCACCGCTGGTGACGGGAGTCTGCGTCGTGTCATTGGTCAATCCGAAGGCGAGCAATTCGAAGGCGAGCAATTCGAAGGCAAGCAATTCGAAGAAGAGCAATTCGAAGGCGAGCAATTCGAAGGCGAGCAATTTGAAGGCAAGCAATTCGAAGGAGAGCAATTCGAAGGCGAGCAATTTGAAGGCAAGCAATTCGAAGGAAAGTGGCGGGACAGGGAACTGGAGGAGAGTACAGGTGCGGTAACAAGTAGAGCGCTGATACAAGACATTGCACGAGATTAAGTGAGAGAGCCAGGCATCAAGATTGTGCCAGAGGGCCAACGGAAGGAGGTAGGTTTTTCACTCGTGTTGTGTTATACTATGGGGATTTTTTTTGTACACGTGAACCAAGTAAGGTACTTAGTTTTTTATTTGTGTGCTCAAAACAAGTATTTGACTCCGCAAGCTTACCAAGAACGTACAATTTTTCTATACTAGTGTGGGTGTTTGGCGGAGACCTTCAGAGAATTGGAATATCGATTGAGTCCAATCTTGACGGAATTGCTTCAGGTCCCCAGCGATTTCCGTGAGGCAATACTCGAGGCTGCGATAGAAGAGTCATGTCATGGCCTCGAGCCGGCCCGGCATTGGCCCTGGTCGGCTGGCGATATCGTTGGTGACTCAATTGTTTTCAGCCATATCCGATTGATGACATACCATGTCACGTGACTCAAAAGCACACTCACAAATGAACTACCTTACGAAAGTGTCAATTTTTGGTAATGCATACTCAGGCGTGTCATAAAAAAATGTCAATCTTTGGTAATGCATACCCACGCGTGTAATTAATTAATTGATGGGCACTTCTTTTATTCGCGTTGTAATGGCTAAGGATGCTAGCGACTGATTCAAAACAGGTACCGTTTTCGTGTTCATTTGAATGCTCTTAAACACTTGTTTTTCTGGCATATCTTGGTATAATATGTTTTGTCAACAAAATTTGTGACGGCCTCTAGCAAGATTCAATAAAAATTCAATGCATTATTCCAAAATTGAACATAAATGACTTTTCGGTTATCTTAATTTTCCTTCCCCTTTCATTCTTTATCACTATCCCTTTACTCATTACTCATTTATTTATATTACATCACAAATGTTTTCTGGAAATGAAGCTACAAAGTCCGATCTTTACTGAATTATTCTCACTGGCCTCCTCACAACACTCTTGAGTTATTGGACTTTGAATTGGACAACAACGACGTAGCCTTCCTTTGGTAACGATCGCAAAAAAGCCCATTATCGATAGAAAACATTGATTAATAAAGAAGTAATAGTCAGAGATCTACTAATCAAATTCAGTGTTTACATTAGGGGCTTCGGTATCCTAGGAACCCAACAGTAACTCTTTTTGACAACGGTTTCACATTATTTTAATTTCACCATTACCATACGGCTGTTCCAACACCGTGCGTCGTGTTTTGAACGTTTGCTATGCTTTTTTTCTCCCGTTGCTTTCTAGTTCCAGGGTCCGCTTAAGGTAGCGTCCAATACTTACTTCCCATCCCTTCCGAGACCCTCTTTGCTGAGACACATTTAAACGCATGGGATTTTCTCGCTGCTAAAACAAATATATTTACTTGAAATTAGGTCGAGGGCCACAAAACACAGCAGCTTTGGGGATATTTACAGGGATTGAAGCTTAATTAAAGCGGGTGATGCAATGAATTTCTGCTCGGCGCACGTGCTCTTGATCGACCATGGAACATAAAAGAGGCTCCTATCGGAGCAGAATTTATTTTCATTCGAAAATAAATTACGTTGAGTCCTGACATTTATTGTTCAAGCCAGTGCCCTAAAGTGAAAACATTTTCAATATGTCTCGTACAGATTATGGTATAGAAAAGGGGCAAGGTATGTGGAAGGCTGAGACTTAGCCTAAGTGGCTTACGTCACAGGTCCATAGATGACGTAACCAATTGTCATACACTCCCGCGCACTGCCATCAATAGCGCGAACCACGTTCATATACTCCGGATCACTGTCATCAATGACGTAAAATAATTGTCATAAGCTCCCGTTCAGTGCCATCAATGACGTAAACCTATTGTCATATCGATTGTTATATACTACCGCTCACTGCCATCGATGACGTAAAACAATTGTCATATACTCCCGTTCACTGCTATCAATAACATCTTACAGAGTCACTCGCCTGAGATGGACGTGATGGAGTTGGGGTTGCCCAGGGGTGACAGGGTCCACCTGTAACGGTTAAGGCGCGGGCACCACACGGCCTTCCAATCATACCAGCATTGACTGGGGAGCATCCCTTCCGATCTCTGTTTGCAGTGCCGGGGTTTACCCTATGCGGTCGAGCACGTCATGACGTCGTGCTCAACCACCGCACCTGGCGGGCTCGATTATAACCTCACGTCGGTGCATGATCTGGGGGAGCACTCGCGTGACAGCATCAACTTCAGGGGTGCAGGCCTCATATAAGGCCTTGCACCTGTTAAAATACTCCCAACACCACAGGTCGGTGGGTTTCGAACTTCGGGCTGTGCGCCGGCCGTGGCTCTTCCATCGCAGGAGGAGCTGGGGTTGAGCAACAACAACAACACCGTCCAGCAACATCAACAAAGACGAAGCCCATGCGTATCCCTTATCCCTTACCCTTTTCTACACCGTGGATGGTATACGGGTGTCAAGGTTAAATAATGCAACAAAATGGAAGACCCCCAAGTGCTTCTCACCCTGGGAGTGGCTACACTTCCATTCTGCTTTGCAATTATCTCCCGAACAGGTAATGAGGTGATCCACGAGGGGTAATTACTGCCGGAGGAAGTTAATGAGAGTGTCGCTGCAAGGTGTTGCTAATTGAGAGAAGTGTCCTTGGTAATTCTAAAAACAAGTTTGTTTGCCGAAGGCTTAGATCAAAGTAGAAGTAATTGCCTATGCAAATAGCTGGTGAGTGATATAATGTATTAAAATGTTATCGACTGATCAATTACCATGATAACAATAATCATTTGATGGTATTGATAAACGATTTCGATACAATGCCTAATTTGGCTTCCGTATCATATTAGGAAGTCAAATAGAGCCATTATAACTATGGTCATTCATTATTAAATGCATTATTCAGTGATGTTTGACTTCACTATTCTTAGGACCGAAGATACTAATGAAGACCCCAACTTTAAGGAAACTACACACTGCCCTGATAGGGCGAGACTCGCTGGGAGCCTTTCTCGGCACTTGCCTCCTCCCCTGATAGGCGAAACTCGCCAGGAGAACAACACATGTTTGTCGGTAGCTTGTTATTTTTACATTGCGAATATCATAGAAGACTTCCTCAGTGCGACATCTGTTGGAATATCAATGTTTATAATGATGAGCTGTTATTCCGACCAATAGTTTCATCAAACACATAACTAGAACAGCGCTGGCTAACTGAAATAAAAGTGCATTAGTATTTTGATATGTTTTTATTTGCATCAAAGGGCTATTTTCATGGGCCACTGAGAGATTATATTCAATTGATAATGCAACTCTTGTGGCGAGGAGACTAGGCGCCTCCCCCTCAGTGTCAGCCTATCTTAGCCTCCCTCGTAATTATATTCAATTGATAATGCAACTCTTGTGGCGAGGAGACTAGGCGCCTCCCCCTCAGTGTCAGCCTAACTTAGCCTCCCTCGTAATTATATTCAATTGATAATGCAACTCTTGTGGCGAGGAGACCAGGCGCCTCCCCCCTCTGTGTCAGCCTATCTTAGCCTCCCTCGTAATTATATTCAACTGATTATGCAACTCTTGTGGCGAGGAGATTAGGCGCCTCCCCCCTCTGTGTCAGTTTATCTTAGCCTCCCTCGTAATTATATTCAACTGATTATGCAACTCTTGTGGCGGGGAGACTAGGCGCCTCCCCCCTCAGTGTCACCCTAACTTGGCCTCCCTCCTAATTATATTCAACTGATTATGCAACTCTTGTGACGGGGAGACTATGCGCCTCCCCCCTCAGTGTCAGCCTATCTTAGCCTCCCTCGTAATTATATTCAACTGATTATGCAACTCTTGTGGCGAGGAGATTAGGCGCCTCCCCCCTCCGTGTCAGCCTAACCTAGCCTCTCTCCTAATTAGAGAGAAACGGCTATTTGTCAATGTATACAACTCTATGCAATCATAGTTTTCATTATAAAATACAAACAAATATCATTTTATTCAACTCATAAAGTCTTATCTAAGTAGAGTATAATTTATTCACATTACTTACACATAATTCCAAATCACTTTGTAAAATGTTCTCACTTCGAGAATTGATCTTCAAATAAACATGAACCAATGACTCGACCGTCAGAATGGAAATCAATGACTCCAGATGTGAAGAATTGGACAGAAGACATGTTTTGATGTTGCTGATGTTAATAGGAGTCCAGGATATTAAAGAAATTTTCCAATAATAAATAATTCTGTGAATTGTGTGGAGCCAGGCTGCCAATAGAGGATGTTTTCATGCAGTTTACCGGGCCGTTACATACAAAAGGACACGTTCCTCTACCTCTCAACGAATAGTGCATTTTGTTGTGTTATTTTAGCCGCAAAAGGCTCTGACACTTCTAGCAGAAGGGCAGCGATGTGGGCCAATCAAATAGTTCTCAGGCTTTCAATACTTCAACAGACGATCAAAGATTAGTTTGAACTATGTAACTTTTCAAATTTTCAGAAGATTTGATTTGAAGTTCATCAGTATAACTATAGGAAAGATTAAGGTCTAAATTTCCTTTAGCACAATAATCTACGTCAGATATACATACCTATGTTAGCATACATATATACACACACATATATATACACATACATATATCTACATAGATATACATGT
>SDVV010031148.1:0-11586 GCA_016164225.1 Gammarus roeselii
GTTCGAATCCACCACCACCATCCCTCTCAACATTGAGACACCATCTAATCGTTTTTACTCTGACGATACATATGTTTTCTATGTTGCTACCGATCACAATTATCTTTGCCAATTACCGTAAGTGGGGCCGCCGTGGCCGAGTGGTTAGCGTATCCGACTGCAGTGTCAGCCTTTGGTGCTGCATGTCGCGAGTTCGAGCCTCGGCAGGAACACGGCGGTCTTGTGGCGGGGAGATTTGGCGCCTCCCCCCTCTGTGTCTGCCTAACTTAGCCACCCTCCTAACTAGGGGGAAACGGCTGTATGTCTATACATACATACATTAACTAGCGTTTCGCCTATTTCCATGTTTAAAATGTACCTGTTCGTTTTAGTATAATTAGAATACAAGCTCATTTTTTTCGAGAAACGATAGGCAGCTTCTACCTTCAACAAAGGTTAACTCGATTTTAATATCACTCATTGAACTGGTTGCAACAATTACCGTACCATTTTTGATGATACAATCGCTGCCCTATAAGCTAATACTCTACATTGTCTCCTATAACGGAAGTATATTCATCCGACTTGTGTACTCCAGCGTTGAATTATTCTGATTCATTGATTCTTAGCTGTAGCTGGTTATTATATCTCCACACCAATCAACAATTACCACTGCCAATTACCCTTTCTGTTAACTAACGTCTCATCTATTTCAATGTCTCAATCCTTTTAAAGTGTGCTTTGTCTGTCGATGAATAATATGTAGCCGCTCTCTCTCACATAAGTAAATTTGATACAAATATAAATAAATTAATGAATTCTACCAATTACCGTACCATTTTCAAGTTGCAATCGCCATCATAAAAGATAACATTGTTCTCTATTCTTCTCTTGGAGAACTCCGTCCATCTGAGTTTTGTACTACCCCACTGAATTATACCGATTGTCGTCCATATATGTATGTAGGTAGGTACGCGTAAATGTGTGTATTTGTATGTGTACATGTATATGCATTTGTATATATATGTTCGTGCGTGTATATGTATATTAGTATGAATATATAGGTGTTGGTATATATTTAATGGTATATTGTGTATTCCATTCGGTTCCATGAAGGACAAGCCAGCCGCCCACTAGAGATGAGCTGCGAAGTATTCATTAATTTTGGATTTATCAATCCCATGCTCATGAGTTTCTCACTGAAAAATATAGCACATATTGGGAAAACTGTTTTGCAACACGAAGTAGCTACAAATCGGCCGCCGACAGGAGTTGTGCTGTCACATTATCATTTTTATTTCGCGCTCCGCTAATTCAAATACCGCATTCTAGAAAATAAGTTTGATGTGTTAGACCTAAGTATTGAAAACCCATTGCTTGACGATGGAAATAAAAGATTTAATAATAATAATAATAAGCTTCGTAACGTATCCTCCTACGGAGGGTCTAGCAAGCTACGCGCATCGCGAGGGTATTCGAGGGAACGCCTCAGTTTGCACTACAGAAATCATGTTTCGACATCTCGAGGGTATGCTGGTTCTGTAAAGCGCGTCTACATGGAAAAGAATCCTCAATAATCTCATTAAAGTGTAAACAAAACAACGACTGCACGTCATCAAAACTCATACAACTGCTATGAATGCATTTAAACAATGACTGCACGTCATCAATACTCATAGAACTGCTATGAATGCATTTAAACAATGACTGCACGTCATCATTACTCATAGAACTGCTATGGATGCATTTAAACAATGACTGCACGTCATTAAAACTCATAGAACTGCTATGAACATTTGAACAATGACTGCACGTCATCAATACTCATAGAACTGCTATGAATGCATTCAAACAATGATTGCACGTCATCAATACTCATAGAACTGCTATGAACGCATTTAAACAATGACTGCACGTCATCAATACTCATAGAACTGCTATGGATGCATTTAAACAATGACTGCACGTCATCAATACTCATACAACTGCTATGGATGCATTTAAACAATGACTGCACGTCATCAATACTCATAGAACTGCTATGAATGCATTTAGACAATGACTGCACGTCATCAATACTCACAGAACTGCTATGAATGCATTTAAACAATGACTGCACGTCAACAATACTCACAGAACTGCTATGGATGCATTTATTCTAGCACTCGATCTCCAAACCCACGTCACTTTTCACTTCTATCCCCTACCTATTATAAGCCCTCTTCCCAATTTCATCCCCAGCCCACTCGTAATCCTCTACCCACTTCAATCCCTCTACCCTCTACCCACTCTAACCTCCTAAACCCTACCCACCGAGCCACACCAGCAAGGGGCAATCCACCAGCTGTGTGCGCCGAGTGCCAGTGCCAAGTTATTGCTCTGTGCAATTTATTGCGTAGATTAGTCGTCCTAATAGCATGGGGTAACGCTCCACTAATTATGACAAGACTGTAATTGCTTTTTAAGAGACCAGAAGCCTCTTGTTGGGATGCCTGGCCGAAGCCGGGCTTGCTTGTTCTATTTACTTGCAACAATTGTGAATAATGGTTAGCTGGACACTAAGCCCTCAAGGGGAGCTATGGTAGAGCCGACTTACTGAAGCTGCTCTGTGGATGCAGGGGCAGGCATTGTTGATGGCGCGTCGAGGTAGCGTGAGATCAAGCTTCTCGACTCTGACTTAGAAACAAAATGAACGAAAGGGGGTTGGAGTTTCTTAAGGATGTTGACGTAAGGGTATGGCTGTCTTTAGGACGCTGCTGCTAAAAAAAAAATCTATGCTCAAATATTACGTGATGGAATATTTATATTTTTACTCAGACAAAATAGACACAAACATAAATTCTCCTAGCTCATCATGAATTGAAAACCGACTGCAAGACTGTGAATAGAAATTATTAATAAATAAAATAAATAATTATATTCATAATAATACTAATATTTACATTGACACACAACAGCCTAGTGTTCGGCTCCGCCCGTACGCGTACAGCAGCTTGCTCTGCTTGTGCACAGTATGGGAGCAACACAGAATCTAGTTACATTTCCAATTGCGTAGTCCAATTTTAATTAGAGGAGTTCGGAGAAAGTAAGCAAAAATAGTATCGGGATGGAGGATTAACAGCATTTTAGTGGAAACAAGTTTGGAAACCTTATCAATGTATTCGCCCCCCCCCCCACGTAGAATGGATGACGATGACGCGATTCTAATACTTGATAAGGATATAAAGAGCGGTCAAAAAAACTTAGGACGATTTTGAGATTCACTGAATTGTTGCATGGAAAATACTCCCTAGTTCAGGATATCAGACTGCTGAAATTGCGATTACTTGATGGAAATGTTTTCCAGATTCTAGTAAGCTTCCCATGCTATCGTATCTAAGATACGAGACATTTTGATATTTTCCTTTCATTTTTGATCAAACATACATACAATGTGCGATGTTTCGTACCTGAAACTTTATCAAAATATCTTGTTTTTGATAGATTTCAGTCTCATTTCTACCGGAGTCTCAACAAAATATCTTGTCTTGCAGTACTGCTCCCGCGTGAACAAGAGACCTGCATCATTTTCAAATGCAGGAAAAGTTCCTCACCATCAGAGTTGAAACAAACAAAAAATTGCGTAGATTTCAACATCAGAAGATGAGAGAAAATATCGCGTCGTCGTACAATAAATCTAGCACCCTTCCAAAACGACGGCAGAAGCAAATTAACGTTTTGGTGAAGAGATTCAGGAGGATCCTTCCTTTCCATCCGAAAAATTAACTTCAGCAAATCACTATCCATAAAATGTTCGTATTCAACTGAAAATGAAACCGTTCAAGTTCCACAAGTGTCAAGAGCTTAGTGAATCTAATAAAAATCAACGTTTGGTCTCTTGTTCCAGGGTATCACATTCGAACAGTCCACAATTTTTCTGTTTTCTCCTCGTTTGAACTGTGATGAATGCCAATTTAAGGTTTGCTATTCAAAACCTACCCTCTTTGACGAAGCATACACAAGGCAAGCATTCTACACGCACAATTTATTTAGCAGCTTTGATCATACATGGTATAGTTGAATTACTTGTTGCAGAAGTACTTTTTTTTTAAGATTAAACATGAATGAATTTTCTTATGATTTTGTACAGTAGCAAAAGGAAATTCGCTCAAGATTTAAGATTGAAAAAAATATTCCAGTTGCATTTCCCGCTCGATATTCGAACTTATCGGAAACTTAATCATATTATTCAATAAGAAGCTTTGTCCAGCTAAATTCCATGTGGGAAAAGCTGTTTGTTTTTAGCTTGTAGACTAACCATAAACTAATTTTCTTTCGCTACTCTACAGGAGCAAATGAAAATCCGTTTATGAATAAAGACTAAGAAACAATCTTCAATTGTATTTTTTCACTATACGTTTGAACTCATTGAAAATGTAATTAATATTATCCATGAAGAAGCTTTGACCAAACAGCGTACCGTAAGGAATTGCAATATGAAGTGGGACCTCTATTTTGTTTTCTCGGTTTTAGACTAACCATGAACGAATTTTGTTTCGCTACTGTACAGTAGCGAGCACACATTCGTTTACGATTTAAAACTAAGTGAAATCTTCAATGTCCATTTTTTGCTTTATGTTTGAACACATCGGAAATTTGATTAATATTACCCATCAAGAGGCTTTGTCTACACATAGGACCATGAGAAATTCCTATATGAAGTTAAATTCCACGTAGGGAAAGTCGAATTCGTTTTTCCGGTGTTACAGACTAACCATAAACAAACTTTTGCTCGCTACGGTACATAGAAGAGGAAAGTTCACTTCTTTCTGGCCACTTACCTAAAGGCATAGCAAGCAACAGCCTAAAAAAGTCCAACCCTATAGTGCTCAAGGACTAAGGTTTGGTATGTGTGTGAGAGAGTGCACGAGAGGAGCGCGAGGTGCATTTTGCTGTCAGCCATACTCCCTTCTGGTGGATCTGTCCTTGCGTCTGCACCGGCATCTATAGAAAATACTTCGACAAATCCTGGCGGCGTGTGGGTTCATCAGTCACCCTGGCACCTCCAGCCACAGGTTCGTTTTTCTCTTCTCCTCTGGTCATCTGATCGCAGTGTCGGGCATGATACCGTGTCTTGATTCTTCTCTAGTTACTTTCGCGCAATTGATGCTCTAACAATTGGACAATCCGTTGTAGAGAGTATCTAGAAACAGAGAATATCTAGAGACATACTGCGCCTGATGTACCCCTAAAGCCGGTTCACATGGAGGTGTCAAGAATCCCCCGTTGGTCGCCGTTACAAGGTGACAGGAGCTGGCATTAGGCCCCATTGCCACCCCTGAGAGGCCTTATTAGAGCCAGAACCAAACCTAGGCCTGGAGGAGGTCTATAATAGGATCCCAGGCGACCCCCCGAAGCCACAATTACGTGAAGGGCATCACAGCCCCGGTCAAGGCACTGCGGTTCCTCAACAGCCATAAATGGACCGATGGTCACCCAACAGCTATAGGGAGGGATGTCTCTTTCGAGCATTAGTTCAGAAGAGGCATGCGTCGAATGCCTTGATAAATTTTTTCTACAGTTAATCACACACTTTCGTATTTAGAATGCTTACTTATCCCTTTGCTAGCCCTTATGTCTATTTATAATGGAGACTATACGGATTTCATCTAATGGGTTCTTAAGAGATTAAATCTAATTAAATAGATTTTGTATGTTAAACAGTAATATTAACTTGTGCGTCCTTCCAGAAAATCCTATAGAAAAATAACGATCGTTGTTCGGAACAGGGTGAGACCGGGATAGCAGTGGAAAAGAGAAGTCACCGACTGTCTTGTGGACAGTGCTTTGCTTGATACGCATCAATACAAGTCTTCAAAATCTTTCATACGATTTTCAAATGTTGTATATCCGATTAGAGGCTTAATGTAGAGACGATTCATCCAGGCTCCCTCGTGCATGGGGCTCGAAAATCGTCGACTCAGGTAAGCTCGCACCCCTTCGTGTGCGAGAAAAATAAACTACCGCAGAGTTATTTAAAAAATTCAACCGTGGCACCTACGCACGCTGCGTGCAGGAATAATACTTCGATAAATCGAATCATAGTTCCAACCATTGAGAACTTCCAAGTATAGTATATATGGACAAAACAAGGTTTACAGCTACACGGAATACGTAAATTTCTACACTAACACAATACAAGGTTCACTTCAGAAGTTGTAGTTAGACAAAGTACAAGTGGGAAAAATATCTCTGTGAAGTATCATGTCCAACACTTTTAATTGGGTAGAAAATCCATTTCTGTGTTGTTCATGAAGATTCCTGCAACTATACTTGTACAGAGTTCTACCCTGGGTTCAGGCACTTACCCAGAATTTCTCTAATGTGGGGAATTTCCCATTATTCATTGAACGGATTGTAATAACACCTGTTGTCTGCAGGTATTTTGTAGGTATTCCTTCATACTTTCTGACTTTATCGGGGGTGGGGTTGGAACTATTCGCTGAGGTACGCCTCCCTCTAGTTACGCTACTGTTTGCGTTAATTCAATTATGCGCAAATATCTTGCGTGTAGTCAGACCACAAAATTCAGACGTCAGGCGTTCTGGTCAAGTGTTATTTGGATAACACAATCCATGGGGCGTAGTGAAAAATACCTGATTACGTCTCGGAAGCATTCGCCAGGTGACCTACAAGCTCTGGAAGCAAACTGTGTCTGAGAACAGCGAGTAGGTAATGTACAGGAACGACGTTCTATCATACACCTTCTGCAAAGCTTTCATACTGTAGAAAACAAGGCTGTTCTTTTAAAAAGTTCGACCTGCATTGGGGTGAAAAATTGACATTGAAATATTGTTGGGTTGGCTAACTTGAATTGAATATATTTTTCAAACAGATCCACGCAATGATTATAAGAAGGAAGTACAGTAGAGAAAAAAAAACGTTTAGGAATGAAGCTTAATAAAAATCTTCAATGATCACTTTCGGCTCGATCTTTGAACTCGCCAGAAATTGAATTGATATTTTACATGACAAAGCTTTACAGAGATATAATTTCTAAAAAAAAATCTGGATTTTGTTCAATTCCACGTGGAAAAAGTCTCGTTTTTTATCAGCTTCAGATTAACCATAAACGAAGCTTCTTTGGCTACTCTACAGCCAACAACCTCTTCATACAAACTTTGAAGCGCGGGTAGGCAAGACCATCAATTGGGATTAAGGGAAGCTTTTCTCTGCATGAGACTGTGACACTCCACATCATGGACGAGACGATGGTCCATGCGGCCTTGCGAAGGCAGGTTTTGGAGAAGAACACCCACTCCAGTGCGATGTTCTCTCAATTGAGAGTAGATGGAAAGCAGGAGATTGCCAGAGCAGCCGAATGAGCAGATAGCGGCTTTGGGTCGTTGATCCAAGAATGATAACCAGGACTAGTGCGTACAATCCAGATCCTGCGAGCTAGCAGTCAAAAACTATGGTGGTGTAATTAGCTACTGCAAGCAACATTACATTTATTCAAGCATTTTGCAGTTTCCACCCACTCCATATAAGAAACGTCAATCGGAAGTTGAAGAAGAGGGAGGCGATGAGCTCAATTTTTGATATGACATTTTTTTGGGAAAAAGACTCACGTCAAGTTCTGCGTACCGTATTCTTCTTCAAGAAGGTCCACAATTGCGTAACATAAGCAGTTTGAAATTACGCTATCGGAAAAAAAGCAAGCACCAAAAAATTGCTAATATCAAGACATTTCATTTGGAGTAAGTAATGCAAATTTCTTTCACAGAGGTCAAATTCATACATATTAACTAAATGCACGACGAAGACTTTGCATTAAAAATGCATACTTTAATAGAAAGAGACGGATGGAAATAACGACCAATAGCTCTTCACATCTCAAAAGTCAGCTGCGACACGAGCATTATCACTTATGGTTGGCATAATCTGCTGCCGCTGACCGTGCTTCAACGTATGAACGATTCATGTGTTCGCCAATGAAAGAAAACTCTGCCAACGCTGCTGCCGTCATGTCATTAGTACCAACTGCTATAAAAGTTCCATTACTGTTCAATCAAGTGCCATTTTAGTTTTGGCTCCACGTGTGTTCGTTTACAGATTTATAGATAATTTTAATAGTCCGTTTGTCTAATTGTAGCAAGTCACGATGTTGGTAGGTGGAGGCAACAACCAGGAGTTTACGATATCCAGAATTGATTACCAAATACAGTAGTCTTTTTACTGAATGTGCTGCATTAACTCTATAAGGCCGACCACTGTCTAGGGAGGCCTCCCAGTAGGTGTTGATAGGCCCATAACCTTCCCTGGGGGTGACCAGAGACTGAAAGGATCTCCAAGGAGGCTTAACGCAGCTCAAGAGTGGTCTACACGCCACCTTCCGTAACGACTAAAACTCCTAATATGGGCACGCGGCAATCTTCTCCCTAGGCCGTGCGGCCGCGGACCCGATAGTCATCCCTAGTCGATTAATCAAAGAGAGATTCTGATAGAAAAAGGAAGAAAGAAGGAGAGAAAAGTTGAGACACAAAAAGACAAGGTGATACCAGCAGCAAATTGACCGCCAATACGGGAAGTAATTGGACAAAAGTAACTCATCTATCATGATGAGGGCCAGTTGGATCGACGCTCGAATCAAGGTGCGAAAATTGCCGGTTTGGTGGTCGCCAGGTGCTGTAGAGGAAGGCTATGGGTCAAGCAACAACATTGCTTTTCGAAGAGTTCCACTGAGGTGGTAATGGGGGAAGGTTGATATTGAATCACAGGAATGTTTCTGGTATTGAGAGGGAGAAACGAAAGAAAACAAATATGACGTTCAATTTAATGCATGTAAAGAACTGATGAACAACTCGAAGCTTTGAACAGTTTTATGTTCTGCGATTTTGAATTAGATTAGTAGGCTCAACTCTGCCGGATCTCCGGCGCAGCTCTAAAATTCTAAAACCGTGATTGCACAAACCGATCATTAACGCGCAAGCAATCAATTGAAGAGTCTTTGGATTGTCGATGATACAGCTCAAGGCGAATGAGGTGAAAGTGATTTGTAATCTAATCATGGCTTCTGGCAAACGTAACCACAAAAATTTCCTCATTTCAACTTCATCTTTTTGGTTTGGTTGAAGGTGTGCAACCAGTCTCGAGCAGACTGATGACATTGACTGACGTTCAAAAACATACAATCGATTTAATGGTCATGAATGTAAGAGACCAAGCGATCTAATGATGCCGCCGAACATCATTAGCTTCAAATTGACAGGAACTTTCAAACAATTTCAGTCTGATCATTGAGGTTTTTAGAAAAAAAAATCCATAAAACGAGGCACAGCACAAGCATCTATTGCAATCATCACGGTCATCTACATGACAATTGACAGAACCTAATCTGAGAACTAAGATTCACCATCATCACTACTCCTTGATCATTGATCCTGAACAGTACGAAGAATTTAGCGATGGCGACGTCATCCAAGGTGTTACTAAATCCTGCTGCATTTGCAGCCAGTCTGCAGCAGATTGTACAGCAATTCCCGCAGCCACAAAATGCGGCACCATCCCCTATTCGCGCATCTCATTTATTAGTCAACCTGGTATCATGTAGACTTCCAAGACTAACAGAGAACGAGGACGATTCCAGGTTAATCTTTAATTGGATCTAAGATTGGGAGGCTTCTGAGAGAGCATATGAGTTACTCCTGTGTTGGTGCTCCTATCCACGAATTTGGGATTTGAGTCCTATTCTCGCATGGACCTATAACCGATGACATCGGGCACGGACTAATTACGGAGTCGGCTTCATGTTCGGCAGCGGCAGGAATCTGTCGACGGCACAAATGCTGCATTTAAGAGCAATCGTCGTGCTTGAGACGGGCACTTTGTGACGCTAATGGAGATGAATTGCTCAACAGGAACGCAGGACCGACAGCTTGGCGCACGTTCTCTGTGGTTCGGATGCAGCGACTGCTCCACGAAGCTGTCGCCTAACAAAACGAAAACAATCAAGGTACAGAAGCAAAAAAAAAATTAGTTTATGATCAGTTTACGACTGAAAGAACAGACTCAACTTTTCCCACGCGCAGAAAGCTTCCTAATAAATATTGTAAATTAAACTTCAGATGCGTTCATATACAGAGCGGAAAATAATCAGGTGTTTTTCAAGTAAATTTCTATCATAACGAATGTTTTGTCGCATCTGCATGTTCGAAGTTTCTTTACAAGTTACAGTGATCTATTTATAAACTTAGATTATGTATCGGTAAATGCTGGTCACTTGGATCATTAACACAGGAGAATATTGGAACATGTTATTACTGGGAAGAAGAACCTCTAAAGAAATATGATCATTCAAAGATTATTTAGATTTCCCTATTGTATAGTTTTAACTTCTCCTAAAATAGACATGAACGCGTCGAGTGAATAAATAACAGCACTTAGTCAAGAGCTATTCTAGTTATGTTCCATTAGATCATCATACTGAAGACACCGTGGTTCAACAACCCTTGTTTACATTGTTTGTGGTGTGCCATCATCAAACATCCGTTATTCACACACACACCCATGCAGCAACATACACAGTAAGGAAGGAAGGAGGCTGTTGGCATGGTAGGCTGGCTGCACTATTGCATCAAGTGATAGATGAAGAAGCAAAGGTACTGGTTACAGGCGGTACCTTTCGAACCTTGCTCTGATTTGGGTGATTTTGTGAAAGGTTGACTGGAGAATTCTCTGTGCAAGATTAATTTCAATGGAATTAAATTACGTGCATTTCTATCATTAACTCAATCATACAGTAGATTTGATTAGGGGTGCATCTCCACCGGAGCAGCTCTCACACCTATCACTCCTACAGTAAGCCTCCACTCGGTCCTGCACAGTTTCCCCACTTACACTTTCCTCCACTCCTACTGTACACCATTTCTCACTAACACCATTCGCCAGTTACTCCAACACAGTTCCCCACTCGTTCGTGCACTGCACTCCAACATCATTCCCCAGTCCAAAACCGTTCGCCACTCACTAAACGTTCTACTCTCTTGACATTCCACCCTCACTCCTATACCATTCTCCACTCACTTCCAGTTCTTCACTTCACACCTGCACCGTCCGACACTCCCTCCTAGGCCGTTCCTAATTCTTACGCCCTTCTCCACTCACTCTTACACCGTTCTCCAATCACAGTTTCCCCACTCACACTGCAACCCAGTTGTATCGCAGCTCAACCTAACCTGTTCACTGGCTACTATAGCTCTGTACCAAAGTTATTCCGAATCACTGTAAGCCATTAACACTGTGGATGACTGCCCTCTCATATCAAGACACCCTGCTGTGTCTGAGTCGACACTGTGGATGACTGCCCTCTCATATCAAGACACCCTGCTGTGTCTGAGTCGCTCCAATCTTCAGCGTAGGATTCGATAGTTGCTCTTGGCATCGCAGTGCTGGGTCATTCGCCAACTACTGCTACACCGGTCAACGTGAGAGCTATTTGGAATGGCTCTTTTCTCCTTTGTCTGTACTCGGATTTGATTTGAGCCTCATTTCCACCAGAGCCTCAACGTGAGTCATAATAGGCTCCCCCGTAGGGCTCGATGATTATGGATTCCAGTAGGCTCGCAC
>SDVV010031149.1:0-11586 GCA_016164225.1 Gammarus roeselii
ATACCCACGAAAGCTTGAATCACAACTTTTGTTGTGTTGGATGGCCTAGTGCGTAGAGTGCTGGACTCGTATTCCGGCGACGCAGGATCGAATCTTGGCGATGACTGAAGTTTTTCCAATGATGATTTCACTGTCCACATACATTTATACGAGAACATAACTATTCAGTCCGAAAGTCGACACGCAGAACTATACGAAATTCAAATAAGGATTTTCGACCTTCCTGCTTGTGTTATCTTGACCGGCGATATCAGACCAACTCGAAAGTTTTTTTATCAATGATTAACAATATTTCTCACCTGAAGATGTTGACTCGTCATACCGGTGTAGGATTTATCATAGGTTCGTTTTTTCCTCTGATCTATTCGGTTCTAGACTAATGCCCTGAGTACACATTTTAGATGAACGGATACCCTTGAGAGTAGTGTATGCAACAGTACCAATCCTATCCTTGTAACCAATTTTTTTTTATAGTCATCAGCGAGCTTTTTCTCGACGCAAGTTTTTTCAACTATAGTTGCATGTTCATGACATCAAATCGTTTCATTTTTTTTCGTACTATTGCCAACATTACCATTCACTATATTCCCACAGATTTCCGAAAGATGAATAACTCTTCTAGCCGTCAAACGTTTGAGCCATGATTCTCTCTCCTCATGTTTCATAACCAACAATTTTGAAACAAAGTCAAGCATACATATTTATTTATTGTGCAATTTTACACTTCTTATACTTGATAGAATTTCATTACCTCTTTTGATAATTCGGTTTTCTTCAATTTTAGCAGGGTTTTCTTTACATGACATCTCCTCGGTATCACTATCACGCGTTTCAATATCACTGTCACTGGTATCCATTTCACTTGAAGTATCCCACGTGTTCCCCATATTTTCTTTATAATATATTTCAGCTAAAGTTCTGGTGCACTCCACCCATTTTAACAAATCTATATACGTTCTACGTTTGGATGTTAGTAGCATCGCTCTTTCTTCACTGCACGCACCCTGTTGAGCACTGTCTATATCAATATTTTTTGATACCCAGGTCCGGATTATTATGTCATCAAAACACCCGTTGCATCTTTAGAGATTATTTTTCCTCGTTCATTTCTAAGATTATCATAATCAACATAATGGTGTCCTTTGAGATGAGTCCAAAACCCGAACGTCAATCTTGATTTGCAGAGTTCTATCTCCGCACTGCAAATAACACGTACCCCCATGTTTTCCTTTCAGTTGAAATATTTCCATATCAAACTTGGCGACATCCTTCTACACCGAAAGCCGACTGTCAACTGAATGAGTAAAAAACTGAGTCCAGTTTTATATCTCTTTTACATGCGTTAGCTTCACTGTGTCGGCAAATGTGTCGATACAATGCATAAATACAGGGTCGTTGACCTCACAGTGTTAGCACATGTGTTGACACAATGCATATATATAGGGTTATTTGCCTCACTGTGTCGGCACATGTGCCGATGCAATGCGTATGTACAGCGTCGTCAGCCTCACTGTGTCGGCAGATTTATCAAAAAAATGCATATATACAGGGTCGTTAGCCTCACTGTGTCGGTACATGTATCGATACAATGCATAAATACAGTGTCGTTAGCCTCACTGTGTCGGCACAAATGTCAACACAATGCATATATACAGGGCCGTTAGCCTCACTGTGTCGGCACGAGTGTCGATATATTGCATATATACAGGGATGTCAGCCTCACTGTGTCGGCACATATGTCGATACAATGCAGATAAACAGGGTCGTTAGCCTCACTGTGTCGGCACTTATGTCGATACAATGCATATGTACAGCGTCGTCAGCCTCACTGTGTCGGCAGATGTGTCAAAACAATGCATATATACAGGGTCGTTAACCTCACCGTGTCGGCACATGTGTCGATGCAATGCATATATACAGGGGCGTTAGCGTCACAGGTCGACACATGTGTCGATACAATGCGTATATGTAGGGTCGTTAGCTTCACTGTGTTGGTCCATGTGTCGACACAATGCATATGTACATCAACTGGATCAGCTTCACGGTATGTTTTGTGAAAAGATCTATTCATCATAACCTAACCTCGTCTGATGTATCCAAGAAATTATGTATTTTCGATTGACTTTCTCATGCTTGCATATGATTTGCAGATGAATACCTAGGCAACCTAACCTCACCTAACCAACTTAAACAAGAATTATGTGTCATCTTTCAAGATATCCTGCTTACATATGATACATATTCATCGACAGGATCAGCTACACGGTATGTTATGTTAAAAGAACAAATCATGCTAACCTTACCTAACCTATTGTATCCAAGAAGTTATGTATTTTTCAATCGACTTTTCATGCTTACATATGATTTTTTAATGTTATAGAATTGATGCATGAAAAATATCTCCACTTGACTCCACATTTTGATCTAGCCTTTGCAGTTTTGATTCACACTTCCAATTTTGATCTAGTAAATCATCAAAAACCTAACCTAACCTCCTCTAACCTTATGTACGGTTTTCAGTCATTGATGTATACATATGAACCCCCTTCCGCACGGTTCTTTATAAATCTTTCATCTAATTCTTCCTACTTCATGGTCACTCCCGACTCAAATAAGTTAGCAGAGAGGACAGATTTTAAATCATAGATGGATTGAATATTACAAGTAATTCATGTCTGTTTCCATTATCATACAAACGGGCACAAGGTCTCACACTATGTTTTCTTGTTTTTCTTCGATGGCTCCTTGCACTGCATCCTTTGACGACTTGCACAGTTGATTTGCTTTTTCTTTCCTTTAATTTTCATACTCTTCATGATGACTCCGTTTCAAATGTCGTCATACATTACTTGTGGGTTTTGGTTTGATCAATTTTATTTCTTTCTGGCAAAGTTCACAGACCCCCATCACCCCATTTCTTTTGAACAAACGACGACTCAAGCTATACCCCATCCTTCCACAACAGAATCATAATCTTGACTGAGCAAGATCGGATCGGACCCTGTTTTTTATCCTACCATTGTGTCACACACATATAGCATTTACCCCGAGATAGGTTTACGGCAATGCGTGTTACATATTCTTCTACCGACTTCGACAATTCGACGTTACCTCCGACTGACGCGTTGATTGCAATTCATCGCTTAACATTCGAGTTCTAGAACATTATCAACAAATTGTTTCAGGATTTACATAGTTTTTATTAGTATTTATTAGTATCAGTTACAGATCTTGCTGGATTCAACAATACTTTATATCTCATTTTCTTTGATTTGTAACAGCATGGTTCGTACATACAACCGTACCCACCATCACGATGTTTCAGTTTTCTCTCAAAATCCTTCATATACTCCAGTATATCTTTGATGCGAATACCGAAGGCTGTTCCGTTCACTTCAGTCCACAAATGTAATGCTTCTTCTTCTTTAACCTTAGTTATCCGAAATTTCTCCAATTCAAAGTCATTCTGTTCTTCATCATTGAGGAATTTGTGCATACGTTCCAGATTTCCTTTTGTTCTTAGGTAAAATTTGTATTTCACTACCTCAGCTTTATTACAATCATGACGATGATTTTCCACTTAGAGCATATCAATTTCGAGATATGCTTCCTTATTCTCCTTCAACTTTGTTACATACGACTGTAACCCGTCAACATTCGTTACCCAAAGCCGACTTCCTTTTTCCTTCATCCATATATGAATGTTATCACCACCCTTTTGATTCTTGCTTTACCCATTCTGCGATAACTGTTATTTTCAACACTAGTAAAATTTGTTCGATCCGACTCATATCAGCTTCGGAGATTTCTTCTTCCAAAACACGTAAACTAATTTTTGCCACGTGAACATTCATTGATGTCTATTCGAGGTTGAGCCATCCTGCTTCGCTTACACTCAACTTAACACTGACTCCCATCTCGTCATGCAGCTAGCTATTATAATGCGTTTGCATGCATTTTTTTTGCAAAACATTACGCCTATCTTCGCTCGCCTTGGTCATCATCTGTGTATGTATGTATTTTTGTACGTGTATAGGGAGGGGTGTGTACGTATGTGCATGGGTATGTTCAAGCGTATGTACGTGTACATGAGGTAAAATAAATGATAAGATAAATTAAAATTCAATACAATTTCAAGATTCAAAATGTCAATAAAATTTCAAACAATTCGATGCACGGATCTTTCTTTGATAGCCAAGTTATCACTTCAATAGACGTATTTGACTTTGTCCGGGCGTCGAAAAAAGTATACATTTTATTTAAATTTTGAATTTTAAAATTGGATTGAATTTTAAATTTGTTGTCCTTTTTTTTAACTCATGTACACGAACATACGCTTGAACATACACATGTATATGCGTACACACCCTCTTATACAAGTAAATACATAAATACATCACAGATGATGACCAAGGCGAGCGAAGATAGGCGTTATGTTTTGCAAAAAAAATGCATGCAATCGCATAATAATAGCTCGCTGCATGCCGAGATTGGAGTCAGTGTTACGTTGAGTGTAAGCGGAGCAGGACGGCTCATCCCAAATAAACAACAATGAATGTTCACGTGGAAAAAATTAGTTTACGTGTTTTGAAAGAAGAAATCTCCGAAAATGATATGAGTCGAATCGAATAAATATTGACTACTGTTGATAATAACAGTTATCTCAGAATGGGTAAAACAAGAAGAATCGTTTAGTTTGATATGGAAATATTTTAACAGGAAGGAAAACACGGGGGTATGTGTTATATGCAGTGCGGAGATAAAACAATGCAAATCAAGATTGACGTTCGGTTTTTGGCGACATCTCAAGGGACACCATTATCATGAATATGATAATCTTAAAAATAAACGGGGAGATATAAGCTCTAAGGATGCAACGGGTGTATTGATAGAACATAATAATCCATACCTGGATATCAAAAATAATTATATAGAGAGTGCTCAACAGGGTGTGAGCAGTAAGGAAAGAGCGATACCACTAACATCCAAACGTAGAACGTATAAAGCTTGTGTGAAATAGGTGAGTACACCCAAACATTAGCCGACATGGATTGTAAATAAAATATGGGGAAAAGGTGGGATACCTCAGATGGAATGGATACCAGTGACAGTGATATTGAAACGCGTGCTAGTGGTTCCGAGGAGATGTCACGTGGAGAAAACCCAGCTGAAGTTGAAGGAAACCGAATTATCAAATGGGGTAATGAAAGGGTATCAAGAAGTGTAAAATTGTACAGTAAAATAAAATGTATATCTGACTTTGTTTCAAAATTGTTGGTTATGAAACAGGAGGAGAGAGAATCATGTCTCACACTTTTGAGTGCTAGGAGATTTATGTATATTTCGGAAATCTGCGGGGATATATTGTATGGTAATGTTGGCAATAGTAAGAAGAAACCTGAAACGATTCGATGTCATTAATATGCAACTATAATTATAAAACTTGCGTCGAGAATAAAATTGCTGAAGACTATAAACAAAATTTTGGTTACAAGGATAGGATTGGTAGTGTTGCATACACTTCTCCCATAGGTATCCGTTCATCTGAAATGTGTACTAAGAGCATTAGTCTAGAACCCAATAGATGATATCGCCGGTCAAGATAACACAAAAGAGGGAGGTCGAAAATCATAATTTATGTTTCGTATAGTGGTTCGTGTCGAATTTCGGAGTGGATAGTTATGTTCTCGAATAAAAAACGTGTTATAAATTAATCATCAAAATGAAAATATCTTATAAATTTTTGTTTGCGATATCCTAAATTTTACTCGAATGGCTAGCATTGAAATGCATATATGCAACATGACTTGCCATGAGTTGCAATACAGAATAGGTAGCATTGAAATGCGATCAATATTAGTCTAGTTCAAAGGTATGACTGATATTGAGGGGGAAAAATTGCGCTAGCTCCTCTGGCTGAATACATGGTCTCCTCCAACTACCACAAAAATCACCCCTTGTACAATGAAGAAATTGCAGATATGCAACATGACTTGCATTGAAATGCATTACAACGCCTCCTGCCTTGCATCAAAAAACGCGATAGATAATAAACAAAATTGAAATTGCACTCGGCTACCTAGGGTAACATAGATATATATCTCTCCAGCTCCAAACAGATGCTGAAGCAAATGTCTACATCTTTTTTTATGATACACACTGAAATCACGCTACGGTAACAACGTGTCGCTCATCAACTGACACAGACTCATTTCTTATCTTGTTCAAAGGCGTGACCTACATTGAGTCGGAATACATGGACTTCTCCAACTACCCGAAAAATCATCCCTTGTACGATGAATCCAAGAAAATGACATCTGGGACTACTGAAAAGCGAAACAGTCGACGTTTCCCGAGTGAGATCATTTGGTTGCAACCAACGTGTTACAGATTGTTGCTTGAGTCCAATACCGCAAAATCAGCTGCTAAGGGTATCAATTACAAGACACAAACCAAAAATCAAGCCTGAACAATACAGAGACATCTATAACTAGAAAACCTACACACACTTTGAGACCATACACAAAATTCGCGCGCAAGCATGCCTGCTTCAAATTGTATGCAATAAAAAAAATTGCCTCAGCAAATTTCAAAACAAACGTTACTATCTCGACTCCTGCAACACTCTTGCATGTAGCCATACGGACATTTCCAAAAAAATCCATTGAAAATAAACCTGTCGTCACTAAAAAAAAAAAAAGATGTTACTCGGCTGATAAAACTAATGTAAACATGGATTTAATATGTAGGAGGTGTAAGCTATGTGAGACCTTCTTTGGCGTATGTACTCGCGTGAATGACGAAAAATACATTAACTTGAACATGTTATAACATGTAAATGTTCATAGTATGTAAATATTTATATGAAACCATGTAATAAAAATCTGTTCGATTGTCCACAGAAATAAGGATTGAAACGTACGGCAACCGCCCCTAAATATTTAAAAATGATGTATCTGTTCCTATGTTTACCCATGTGTCTATATCATAAAAAATATATAAATATAATCTTAACCTCGTCCCATTGTCCACAGATATATGGATTGAAAATACGTGAACGTATTAGCAATTATTTTTTCTTAGCGATGAGCTATGATGAAACTCCGAAAATATAATATGCATACAACGGAGAAAAAGGGAATGGATTTAATCAAATAATATCGATTGTGCTATAAAATACCACGTATAAATATGGTCATTACTTATGAAGAGAAAGTTGTCATAATCTACGTATTATACCGATCTTGCAGCCCTACTGAGCAAAATAATCCAATCAAAATTACCCTATACAATTATTATTGCCGTTTACTTGACCTATTAACATATATCTATTTAAACCGACCGAAACCAAGGCGCAAGCCAAGTGATTAACGGTACACCCTAAATCATGTCCAATTGAAACAAATGCTGTTCCTACCGAACGCGACAGGTGATTAATTGTTCACCATACCTCATGACCGAATGTATCAATGCTATTTCTACCGAACGTGGCAACTGATTACAGGAATATCCTACTGCCTGCTCCGAGAAATGCGAGTTAAGATAAAATCACTGTACGACATTGACAATAAAGGTCTTCCCGTGAAAACTAATTGCCAATTGCGTTTGCAATACCCCAATAGTAATTAAATTAGCCACAAAAAGTAATTAACTGAACCTACATGTACAATGTCCGAGGTATGAAGGGGCTAAGCCGGATACATACAATCATTACTTGCTTCCTAACTATTACATTGTCCAATCCGCCTTTAGGTTATTGTAATTACAATAACCGAGCTATACAGGGGCTAAGTCGAACACACAATGTAATTAGATACATACTAACCATTACATTGTCCCGTCTGCGTTTAGGCGAGCCCCAAAACTAATTAAAAGGGTCACATATGTAATTAAATGGACCTAAATTACAATTTCCCAGCTATATGGGGACTAAATCAGACACACTATGTAATTAGATACTTCCTAACCCTTACATTGTTCCATCTGCGTTTGGGGGAGATATATACTATTGATATCCAATAGAGATGATGAACTTCTACAGAAATTCAAATTCGGTATGTAACAAACTCTAATCTGAACGTATTTTATAATTGCAGAGCCATAATATCGTTGAGCTCAAATGTAAAGTAACACAAGCTGAAAAAATTTGTGCCCAGGTATGAGATCGTGTTCATGCGGTAGACGGAAAATTTAAATGTACTTACTTGCTTGGTAACGGTAGTCTAAGAAGGAAATTTTCGCATTAGGTCAATTTAGATGATGAGTGTGTGTTATATGTTTTATATTCAGGAAATCAAGAAATGATCCTGCACGAGATTGGTGGAAAAATAAGTGGACGGTATCATCTGCGTAGCACTTATTTAGTACCAATTGGAAATGAGAGGGACAATCGTTGATTCAATTTATTTCGTGTAAACACATGAATATGATGGCATAAACGGGTTCCAGAGGGAGACCCATACCTAAGCATTCAACTTGACGATACAATCAACATCGAAATAATGGATTGAGAACGGAGAGCGCTAAAAGACTCATGAAGTGAAATTGGATTAGCCTCAAAATAGAGGCTTAACTTTTTCGAAAAGGGAGCGAAGACAAATAACGATGGTTTCATACACAGGTATGGTCGTGAACAAATTTTCGATTTTGAAAGAGGCCACACAATATTGAACAGCATTTGAAAAATCTGTTAGTTTTTCGACAAAGGTATGATAATTACCAACACTGAATTCATTAATAGTTATTGGGGTCATCAGTGGAACTAAATTTGTATCTGAACAATTGCTGGGTGTGTTACATCCCAAAAATGTTGGCCTAAACTGGAATTTACTTCCAAAATTTGCTGATAAAACCTTTGGTAACTCGTAAAATATACCTGGACCTGACCCGCTGGAGAACAGTTTGCGATAAATTCCATCGGGGAACACTTTTAAATTTTTAAGTTTGCAAAATTGGTTATCTCCTCCATCTTCCAACTACTGTGATAGCTTGGAAATTGGTTCAGACCCTTCTAAAAACTTGTCACCATCAGACACAATAGCGGTCACGGGAGCTAGTTTTTTTTGTTGTCAATGATCACAACCCGTCAACCTTTATTTGGTATGCAAACGACTATTGAGGAATTCGAGGCAAATTCTTGAGGTGCAATACGTCCTGCTTAGAAATATAGCGGAAAATGTTCTGAATAGCTTGAAACCGTAGAAAAACTTGAACACTAGAGATTGGACTCGAGATGACGATTTGGAGTACTTGAGTCTCTACCGTTGTTCTTCGAGAAGTGCACACAATTTTTAAAGAAAAGAGATTACTTGAAGAAGTCCAATTTGTACCCAGGTAGATGAAAGTCCAATCCAAAAGCTGGGAGTGTATTGATAAGCTGAGACAGAACAATTGTGCTTTGATTGGAAATAACATTTTCCGGGTCACAACCTTACAAATTATTGTGCAGTTCTAGGTTGTTGAGTTTCATTGGAGTCTCGTTCCAGCCGTGGGGCGCAGTGCATGTTTGTTGAAATCACCCATAAAGTTAAACTTCATCGACTCATCTTCTCCAAAAACCTTCACCTAAGCCTCATGGTAGGTACAATGACATCTGCACCCCAACCCATCAGATCGCCTGTCACCATGACAACACAGTCTGGTGGCCTTCATTTCAGCCAGACGGTTGATGATGAAGACATGACCACGGAGCCATTTTTGGACAGCTAATGAGAACATCCTGACTCATTTGTTCTCCAAGCTAAAATCCATAAAATCTTCTCACTCAAGAGATCTGCAGCAGTAGATTTCTCTGCATCATCCTCTGCGATCAGGGCCCCAAGCTTCCACTGTGAACAACCTCAACCTCTCTCCTAATCATCACCCTGCTTCGTCCCCATCTGCCTGCCCCATACTCCGTGAGGACCATGAAGCCCTCCTCTTCAACTTCTTCACCACTGACTTACTAACCTCCCCTTCAACTTCTTCAACACTGCCCTGCCCTACCAAAATGGACCACTTTAGCAAAGCCTGATCCCCAGCTCAATTGAGAGAAACCAGAAAGGAACGATCATCAATTGCAGGGCAAATGGACACGAATGAAATCATATCTGTTCGTTCTGCACCGCAGAAATTTGTAATAAATAACACAAATTACCTCCTGAAAGTCCCTCAGACTTGCACATCTTTTCATCGGAGAAGTCATCTATGCTCTGATTGACATTGAAAACAGATCAATTTTATCTTGTTCATAGACTGAGATCATGACACTCTTTACTGCCTCTTCTTCTCGTGCTACCAATGCCATTTTGTTTGTTCAAAAAATGTATCCCCAGAAAACCCTCTCTTACTGATTTTCTCTACTCATCTGTCCACTCTATGCGAATCTCCATTGAGTGCTGTTCTGCTATTCTTGAGCGGGTGTTCGTTCAAAATGTTTCTCTGCAGGTTTCTTCATACATCTTACCTCTTATCCGCTGTTTCCGCTGCCAAAGAAATGGTCATGGAGCAATCTCATATCGCCGCCGTGCACGCTGTGCTAAGTGCTCAGCAACAAAACACAGTATCACAGCATGTGAGACACCAGACGAGTTGCTTTGCTTGTGGCCCTGGCTCTTCTCATACTTGCTCATCAATACAATACTGATCTTTCAAAGCAGCATTGGCTATTGCAGCTCAAGTCCAATGTGGCAATCTCAGGAAAGAAATCAAGCATCTGTCCACTACGCATCACTCTTCTCTAGCCCAGGAAAGATTCTTTCTGCCCATTCTCTCATAACACCTTCTCCAAAATTTTCTCCTCAACGTCTCCTAATTGCATCTAATTATAAATCCCTCATGAAAGACTGGCCACACCTTGTGACAAATACTGCTGCCTCCCTCTCATCCTCTTCTGCCTCATTTCACCCTGATTCATCGATCTCTTGAAATTTTACAAACGATCAAAGGAAAGCACCAAAAAATGTACAGTCACGGAAAACACCATCACACTTGACTGCAGAATATGGTGAAGTTCTCAGTGGTAATCTGTGGTACAACTCACAAGGTCCTTCAACTCTCCGTCTGCTGCGCCAAGCTCATCCGGCTTAAGTTCTCCTCCTGCAGTGCTTTACTTTTCTTACTCACACTCACCTCATTCTGTTACCTCGCCAGCACCTAGTTTCCTTGTTCTTATTCTTCTCAAATCTCTCCTTCAGCAGCCTCTGGGTTGGATTCTTTCCAGCCTCCCTATCGATTCTCCCATAGCTGCCATCTTCTCTACACTTTTGAAATCTCTTTCTGACTCACCATTGTCCTCTTCATATTTCCTACTGCCCCACTTCTCATCCTCAAACATTCTTTCTACAGTTGAATTCCAGGGGACTATTGCGAAAGGTGTCTGAATTTGAGCAATTTTTAACAACAATCTTTCCAAGTGCTATTTGCCTCACAAACAAATTTTTGTCCTTAACAGAACCTCCGTCTTTCTGATTACCATATTCTTCGCAAAGAACGTCCACGTGGCTTTTGGAAAACAGGCAATTGTAATTCCAGTTAATGTGAAACACAGGTCTATGCCACTTGTAGATTTTGCAAAGGAGTCCTTGAGACCCTGGCAGTGGACATAGA
>SDVV010031150.1:0-11586 GCA_016164225.1 Gammarus roeselii
AAAAATAATAGAGCCCAAGCAAGAAGAAATAATAAAATACTAAAATAAAGTGTTAATGATCTATAAAATGAATAAGCATCCATCCACCCCAAATCAGACTAGAGTGACCTGCTCCTGATGCGTGCTGATCTAGTAACTTGATACCACTTTTCGTGTAGGCAAGGCAGCTACATCCAACCTTAATGTATGTCTTAAGATAGATCAACACTGTTACAATGATCTGTATCATCAGAAGTGAATGTCAGCCCATTTCAAATTAACCTGTTCACACTCAAAATTGATTTTAACTCAGATTTTTTTCCATCATAGAATTCTGAAAATTACATAAATAAAACCTGCAAATTAAAATAAAAGTAATGTTTGATGATATTAGGACAATGTTCATTCCTGAAGCCGGCACCTTTCTGGATTTTGCTGTGGGCTGTCAGCAAACCGATTTGAGACTTGTATGTCACTGAAATATGAACGTCAACAACAGACCAACTTACTCACTGATTGTACTCTTGATTTTCCCTCTGCCGGAGATCTTATTTCAGTGCGTAACTGTATAAACCGTTTGCCTATCAGCAACAAAAACGGTGCCATCTGGATGTTTACTTTGTTGCTGATTTCAATTGAAGAAATGAACTGGCAGATGCTGATCAAGCTTTAAAACGCGGAGAAAGGCTAATGAATACTTCTGAATATAATACCAACAGGCCATTTGAGTTGTGTTGATGGAGCAAATGTGCATTATTCAACTAAATTTGATACTGATTCAGTTAGGATACAATCACCTGTTGCAAAAACCTAATTGATTCCTTTGGAATGAATAAATCTTTACATATTTTCCTTTTGCAACCACACAAAAATTATAAAATCTATACCATAAATGATTAAAGCGTATATTTCCATCGTCTGGCAATGGGTTTTTAATTTATTTTATATTAGCTACACATAAAACTTCATTATCATGTACACTATTTGAATTAGCATAGACTAAAGTCAATTGAATTTGTTGCAGCTCTTTGCTAGTGGGCCATCTGTTCTTATTTTATGCAACAAATTATAAATTACAACATATTATAATCAATGATCAACAGATAGCGTCTTTTTTGAGGTAAGAATCAAGAATACCTGGTGTTGGGAAATTGTGAATACATGGGGTTAGGAAATCCTGAGAGCATGGGTGTGGGAAACTAACATGTTGCCCTAACATATTGTACAGATGGCTCTAAAAAATTGTATGAATAAAGAAGGGGTGAATAGACAACAAATTAAACAAAGTATTTACATAACACTGAATATCTACACTTCATGACTACCAGGAAATGATTAAATAATTAACAATCAAAATAATTCAATACTGGAGTACAAAAGTGGCATAAATATGCTTCTGCTAACGAAGATAATGCACAATTCAAGTTTATGTGACAATGATTGTATCATCAAAAGTGGTATGGTGATCGATAGAAATAGTTCAATAAAGTATATTCACATCGAGTTTAACTGTCAAAGCTAGAGGCTGCCTATCGTTCCACGAAAGGCTGAGCTCGTATTTCAAAACTTTCAAACCATAGAAGTAGACAAAACGCAAGTTAGCAACTAGGGTAATTGGCAGAGACAATTGTGGTCAGTAGGAAGGAACATAGACATATGTATCGTCAGAGTTTAAACGATTAGATGACGGCTCAATATCAAGTGTTATGGTGGTGGTGTTTTTGGAGTTGTCCAAGAACAAAATGCCTTTTCTGGTTACTTGTACATCGGCAATTTTTCCAAATCAAGATGTATTTGACAAATGCATTTTTGGATTTTGAGATGATTTAGGCCTCATTTCAATTAAAGCCTCAATGCGAGTCGTTGGAGGCTCTCCTGTAGGGCACTAAGATCATTGTTCTGGTAGGTTTGCACACCTTTGTTTGCAAAAACAGCAACAACACTGTAAATTCAAATAAATACTCCAGTTGTGGTATAAACACATGCTGGTGAGTACAAGAACAGAAAGGGTTTAAAGGCAGCTACATAACCAGATTATTGCCTCTGTGCATTATAGGGTAAAGAGACCACCCCACTTGCACATATATTTAGGTTTTACATAGCTTTATACAGACCAAACTGTTTTCTGAAACCAATTAGCTTTTTCCAAATGGTTATGTCAGTGAGTAAGCTTTGAAGGTTGCACGAAAGATTTTAGACGGCTCGTCGGGCTATTGAGCTGCTGCAAGTGCATTGCAATCCATCAGTAATTATGTCCCGCTGATTGCCAGCAAGACACTGATTACCATCCCATGTCTACACCCTTTAGGTGGTTGAGAGTTATCCACATGTGCCAAGTGCACAAACGGTTGATGAACACTTGGTCTCTTCCGTTGTAGCAAGCTCGTTTCTCTTGATTCCCACGTGTCCAGAGTTCCAGCAATATTCGACCACTTGGCCTGTATTGAACTGCATTATACGAAGAGTAGGGTGTTTATAGTGCAGAGTTTAGAACTGAGTGAGGGCACTCGGACTGTCTGAGAAAACGAAGTGATTGGGGAGGCGATATGCTTCTGTAATAAAGGTGGCTAATTCAAGTGTGTACAGCTCTTTAAAGAGCACAGACTTCTTGTGGAGGGGGAGCCGAACGTGAGGTTTCCTCGCACACAGGGGCAGCTCCCACTCCATCCTCGGTTTTGGATCAGTCAGTGTAGCTACATATGGTGGTTCTCTGAGTATTGATTCCTCGAGCAGCCTCAAAAATTTTCGGAGGTACGTAATGGTTGGAGTAGTTGCTTGAGGGTATATTTGCACATCTAGGTTAAGCAGCGGTGGGTTGATCATCCACGTTGGTTTGCTGATTTGAAGAATTAGATGGGAAAATGAAGGCCTTGTGATTGATGTCCAGCCAAAGTCATTAAGATGACTACACGTAGGGAAAATGGAAGGCATATATTCTCCGGTCCTGCATCGAAAAGTGGCGTTCATCGGAAATTTTGGTGATGTCATTGAGTGCTGGGTTGTTGATGAGGCACCTTGCCTTGAAATAATATCGTGACGAGAGTCTCGCCGGAGCGGAAGTGGCAGCTTGTTAGAAAGCGCGTTCGGGGATTCGATAGGAGTGGAACGGAACGCAAAGGTTGTGATGCGCATAGCGTTTTTGCGACGATCGAGGGTTTCCGAATTTCTATTCTGAACAACGTCATGCCGGTGTCCATATCGGCGCCGAATTACAAGGATGTGTCCGAGAGTATAAATTCCGCTGACCGACAGGCTATGGTGCCTGTAGCTTAATTGTAAGGCGTCCACGTATAGTGATGGAGAAAAGTCTTCCATCATAGGTGAGAATGTCAGCTAGCTAGTCGATTTTGAGGATAAAAAAATGACACTGAAGACTCTTCCCTGAGGGACACCCATTTTTTGCGGATTTGATGGTGACACGGGTGTCGCCGACCTTGACTCTGGAGGCACGATTTTGCAAAAATTGGTTTGATTTTATTTTATTTGAGCCTCATTTCCACCAGAACCTCAACGTGATTTGATTTGATGAGCCTCATTTCCACCAGAGCCTCAACGTGAGTCATAATAGGCTCCCCCGTAGGGCTCGATGATCATTGATTCCAGTAGGCTCGCACGCCTAAGTGTGCGAGGAAAAAACGAAACAACGCTTCCAACGTTAGAAAAAACTTGAAAATTTTAGCAATGTCAGACGCACGCTAGTGCACAAAAGAAAAAACGCTTACTCGAAACGGATCTCCGCCTCCAATCCTTTACAACATAAAGAGTGATATGTACGCACCCTAGTGCGTGCAAGTTGCATCGTCGAGATTAGTACAAGGTCAGTGGCTACACGGGCAACATGAGCTCCGACAGCAACGTAACACAATATTTACAGCTACGCGGTTTAGTTGTATAAATACAATTTATTTATTTAGGTAAGATAAAGACTCAGATGAAACGAAACGAATCCTCACCTCCAACCCCTCAGAACCTCATGAGTTTTATGTCCATACGCCAGTGCGATCAGATAGTATCGTCGAAATTGGTACAAGGTTCACGGCTACACGGACAAAGTCAGCTCTGGCAGCAACGCAACACAATGTTCACAGCTACGCGGTCTATTTTATTTATTTGTACAATTTATTTATTCAGGCAAGATAAAGACTCAAAAACGAATCCCCGCCTCCAACCACCCAAAACTCCAAGAATAACATGCAGGCGCGACAGTGCGCACAGACAGCATCGTCGAAATTGGTACAAGGTCTACGGCTTCACTGATTAGATGGACTCCAACCGCAACGCGTCACAAGGTTTTATAGCTGCGCAGTTCAGGTCAACCCCAGAAACTGCATATGGTCCATGCACGCGCGAGCGAGCACAGACTGAAGAAAAAATACCCATTCACCAAATCACAAATACGAACTCCTGCACAAATATTCTAGCGTTATAATATTGTGGATCGTGAAAAAGAAAGTAAGAGCAGGTTCGTCATGGGCAGAAAAACTGCTCAGATTATTGATTTCGCACTGATTGTTTGTTTAAGGGGATAGGGCAGGGGGGCCATTGGTCCCTTGGGTAGCAAAAGAGCCCGATGAATCCCGGAGGGTGACCCATGTCCATCAAACCTCACCACAAACCTCAACATGAGTCATAATAGGCTCCCCGTAGGACGCGACTGTCGTTGATTCAGGTAAGTCCGCACGGCCTTGCGTGCGAAAATATTAGTTCTGTCAAGGTGAAGTCAGTACATATTTCAATTGTGACATATTCGTGTACTAGCGCGTACGAGAGAGTAAAGAGTTGATGCGTATCTTCGTAAAATGTGTTGTTATTTCTGTGCGTAATGGGATGGAGAGACCACCTCATTTGCACAGGTGTTTGAGGTTTAGACAGCTCCGTATAGTCCGGTGTGTTTTCCGAAAGCGATAAGCATTTTACGGTAGGTTGGGTCCTTGAGTAGGCTTTGTAGGTTGCACGTGGGATCTAAGAACACTCGTCGGGCTGCTGCAAGTGCGTTGCAATCCATCAGTATTTCACGCTGAAAGCCACCTGGTGGCAACAGGGGCAAGGTGGCACGTTTGGTCCTATGTCGACATCCATCAGGTGGTTGTGAGTTATGCACGTGTGTCCCGTGCACAAGCGGTTGATGAACACTTGGTCTTTTCTGTTGGTGAACTTTGTTTCCTATTCTCCGACTGAGGGTTTGACTGGAAGCATTTTTGTCCACTGCTGCCACATTTCATCCCATAGGGATGTTATATGGGAGTTGATGATAGGGAGCCAGTCCCGGTAATGTATTGCAAAAAATGTTTCTTGATGAGTAGATTCCAGTTTAGCAATCGAGTCCGCAGGTTCGTTTCCTCTTATTCCCGCGTGCCCGGGGATCCAGCAGAATTCCACTGCCTGACCCGTCTCAGTCATCACAAAGGGATCATGCTGCATCTTACGTAGAACAGGATGTTCATAGTGCAGTGTTTTAAGCTGGGTGAGGACACTCAGACTGTCTGAGAATACGACGTATTTGGGGAAGCGATGTGTTTGTACGATAGAGTGCAGAAATTGGTGGATAAAACATGGTAGACGGCCTTTCGAGCCTTTGCGGTGGAGATTTTCCTTGTACCGTATTTCCAGGCAGTAAAATGTTCTTTTAATGTCGAAAATGTGGAAACCTTGTTCCCCCCCGACGAAAGTCTGTCGAATGTTTGATTCTAGTAGAAGAAGGTGGTCCATTGTGGAGGGACGCTGGCGACAACCGCACTTCATGTTGTTGAGGCCTGCATGCATTTCAATGTAGTCAACAAAGCGTTAATTTATGAATAAAAATTATCGCCCTACGGTGGACCTTGGTAAGGGCAATGCGGCGGTAGTTCAGTGTGGTCACTGTTGTATTTTCCGGGTTTTGGATACCGGAATAAATACAGAATCCTGCCATTGATCAGGATGATCAGGAAAAAATGAGTTTGAATACACTATTTCTTACACTTTTCGTTGATACTCAAGAGCATCTTCAGGGAGATGTTTTATCATATTGATGTGCACCCGGTCCGGCACGGGTGAAGTTTCCCGAGTATGGTCCCTTCACTGTACTGCATTGTACTGTATTTCATGGAGGCAAGGTTTGGTGTAGAATTCCTCGTTTGTGGAAATGAAGTCAACGTGTTCACTTTCACATCCGTTTTTCAAGATGGAAGGCAGCCGTGCAATTTATCTATTACGATACCTGGCAGAAAATCTGTGCTAGTTTATGCGCGATTTCCGATTCAGTAGAATAAATGGTGCCTCCGTCTGAAAGAATGTGGATATATCGTTCGAGGAATAAATGGTGCCTCCGTCTGAAAGAATGTGGATATATCGTTCGAGGCTTCCCTGGATACGTCTAGTTTTTTCCCACAATTGGGAGGAGAGTAGGGTGTTACGGTGAATAGTGTTGACTAATTAGGTCAAGCTATCTCGTTTCTTCTTCTTTTCAAGTTTGCGGAATAAGGCAGATGCCTTTTCCCACGACAAAAACCCCGCGCAGCCTTTCACGCCTGTCTCATGATTCTTGCACCTCCGGCCACCATCACTGTTTTAGGAAAAAAAAACTAGGAAGTGAATATTGGGGATGCATGCAGCAGCTACACTTTGGAATGCCTCGTATAGACGGCTGACGAGGTCGTGTTCAGAGATGTCGTAGGGGATGTCATCCACATCGCGTAACGCGATATGTGCCGAGTATTCCGTGCAGATGGCTTTCCGGGAGTTAAATAAAAGTTCTTGCACAGTGGGATCCTTTTGGTTGGTTGCTGAGGAGTGATTTGTTGACTGGGTTATGGTCGCTGTCGTGTGTTGAAGGCAGGACTTTCCAAACGGACGAGTTGGAGTGCCAGTGTGGGAGAGCATGGATAAATCGATGGCGGTTTCACTTTCGGGGTTAGTTCGGTTGGATTGTCCATCGTTGAGATAAACCAGGTTGTGAGTGTCTATGGTGTTGGCCATAATCGCCTTTCTGGGGACTGTTCTCAAGCATCCCCACATTTCGTGCTAGCTGTTGAAGTCTCTAAGGATGAGTACGGGAGAGGGTAGTTGGTTAAGCAGTTTATTAGATTTGAGTGCCAAGGTTTTCTAGTGCACTGGTGTCAATGCAGTTTGGACATTAGTGCATCCGAAAGATCGTGGTCTCGTGGCCAGTAGACAGATCGCACTGTTATTGGTTTTGAAACACATATCTTCAAAGCGATAGCTTGGAGTTCTGTCATCAGTGAGGTACGCGTTGGTGGATAGTGAGTGCCACTCCGACGTGGGTAGTTGCATTATTGGGGCCTTCGCGGCAATGTATGACGTCTTGAGGAATTGTGAAGGTGGCGGTCTCTAGGAGTTTGATCTTTCGAAGACCTATCACCATGTGTGGGTGGAGATTACCTGGGGATAACAATTCGTCTTTCTTGTTCCTAGGTCAGTGGCATTTCCACTGAAATTTTGCGCTGTTGTTTATTTCGAACGCGGTTCACGCCCAGACCTTGATGATCTGTAGTAGTCACGTGGTTTGTAAGAACTTTCTTGGTGTTCATGTCTTTGAGTTTGCTAAGGGGTTCTGCATCGAGAGCGTTATCGGCAGCGGCAGCATTCGGTAGAGCGTGGTCTGCTTGTATCACTGCGTTCGCGGCTGCGCGTGATTGTTTCTCAAGCGGGCGCGCTTTTCTCCTATAGATGTTTTTCCAAACTGTGTGGTTGGCTGAGTAGTAGCCGGTGGAATATTTGGGTCGACTGTGGTGCGTGGATGTTTTGTTATTTTGAGTATAAGTTCTTCGTTGAAAACCTTCAACGCGTCCTCACGCAGGCGATGATTGTTCTCGTTGGTGAGATGCTCTGGTGTCGGGCATGAGAACAGAGGGTTGAATCCCTATTTTTGTTTTTTGTTGGGCGAGGCCTCGGTTAAGACGGGTAAAAGTAGTTGTAAGTTCTGATCTTGACGAGCTATTGTTCGTGTCTGTTGCTGGTCTTCGTGACGGGTCATCAGAGATGTCTTCATCTCTTCGCCTTAACGTTTCTGTGTTAGTGGACCTCAATGCGTGGTCGGCTGAGGGGGCAGCATCCATAGCGATGCCCTCACGGGCACCAGTGGGTTCGTAGCTAGGACCACTCACCTCAATTACAGGGGTGGTCGCTAGACTGGGTGCGAGCGTTACTTCTAGAGGCGGGTGTTGGTGTCTTGTTACTAGGCTGTGTAGACGATGTATGGGTCTCGTCTGAGGGTTTCGACTTATTCGTGGACTTGACTGCAGTGGCCTAATTGAGGCTAGTTTGGTTTTGTCGAGACAGATTTGAATGGCTTGTTTCCGTCCGACTCAGCGGTCGTTTTGTATGATTTTCATTGTTTTCTGATCCATGGGCTTTTGGCAGTCGCGGTCGCCGCCTCATGGTGCCACTAGCACGTAGGCTGGAGGACTTGGCAATCCTTTCTGTCGTACTCACCGGCGAACTCCTTGCAACGTTGAAGTGTGTCCGGATTGCAGTATTTGATGACGGGGGCGCATTGAAGGCATTCTTTGCACATCACATTGCAGGCCATGTCGCAACTGGGTAAGGTTTTGTTCTTCCTTGTTCGCCCGGGATTACCATGAATTCCGGTGCGCATACCAAATTCCGGTACTATGAATTTGGTATGCGGTAGAACTAGAGTCGTCAGAGACACTTCGGGAACTCCGTAGTCCAGTGCTAAACCTGCTGCAAAGCACTAAGGTCAGTTGTACGGGTGTAGCAGGAAGTGTAAATAATTCGTTTGGTAGCGTCGAGGAATATATGTAATTCAGCAGTTACTTCGTGTTAGTGTAATTTTTTGTAATAAATTTAATCTTGTACAGCGTTACTTAGTTCAAGTTTTACGACGCGGGTCAGACACTTCAATCTCTGTTGCGGACGGATTCCGCTTCACTTCCTAGTTTTTGTGAGCGTGAATTCGTCATAGGGAATCGATTCGTTGAGGGAGCAGATTTGCTTGAACCGGTAGCTATGCGCGGTATGAAGAAGTGAGCAGGGAATGAAGCTGATCTCTCCTCCTGGGTGGGAGGGTAAGCCTGGGAGGAGTGCATAGAAACAATAGCCTTTCATTGGCCGACCTTGTGGTCTATCTGGAATTTGATAACTTTTATTTCTTCATCTTGAGGGCAGTCCCTGTGTCCCGTGGAGTGGCCGTTTACTTTGCAATAAAAGTAGTGGTGTTCAATCACAACTGGGCATCAACACGTCTGTCGTGGTCGTCATGGGAGCAGTGTGAGCCTCTTTGCTTACTATAACAATCCCTGCTCGTTATCTCCGTATTTAAAGTAGTGGTGTTCAATCACAACAAGGCATCATCACGTCTGTCGTGGTCGTCATGGGAGCAGTGTGAGCCTCTTTGCTTACTATAACAATCCCTGCTCGTTATCTCCGTATTTTTGGCATTTAAAGCATTACATCAGACTTCTGGCGTAGGGCGTAACCTTGGTTTTAGTATCAAGAAGTAGTAGTAGTAGTAATAGTTACCTCTGTTTTCCACCGAAGTCCCAAAACGAAGTTAATTCAGACTCCCCCGTAGGGCAATTGAAGAGTGGCAAAAAGTAGGTGCAGCGTAAATTACGACAGGGTACAACGTAGGTTCCGAGTAGGTTTACCGTAGATACAGAGTAGGTTTACCGTAGATACAGAGTAGGTTTACCGTAGATACAGAGTAGGTTTACCGTAGATACAGAGTAGGTTTACCGTAGATACAGAGTAGATTTACCGTAGATACAGAGTAGGTTTAACGTAGATACAGAGCAGGTTTAACGTAGATACCGAGTAGGTCTCTGCGCTAGTAATCATGTGGACTGTAATAACAAAATTTTCACTCAAGCATTCTGGAGTGGGAGTGGGCTGGCAGAGATGTCTCAGGTCCCTAAAGAGCACGACGAATCCCGGAAGGTCCTCCAAGTCCCCCGAGCCCCCTCGTCTCAGCTCATCTCGGCTTGTCTCGAATCATTTCGGCCAGTCTCGGCTCGTCGCGACCAACTCGACTAGCCTCAACATGTTTCGACTGATCTCGACGCACCTTGACCAGCCTCGCCGCGACCTCGTCCTCTGCGCCAGTAATTCGTGGACTGCAGTGGTCAAATGTTCTACTCAAGCATTTCACATATATACATTTTTCTGTGTATGGGTTTTACAGCGTTGGGAGGGGGGAACAGGGGTGCCAGAGTTCAGAGGGGCCTCAAAAGGGTCCTAAAGTTTCTCAAGGGGGTCCCAAAGGGTCTCAAGGGTGTCCCAAAGGGCCTCGGAAGGGTCCAAGTGGGTCCCCCCAAATTCTCCTGGTCTTTCAAGTCCCCGGAATCAAGAAACCCCCGGATCCCTCAAGTCCCTCGGGTCCCGCGAGTGCCCCCCCTCCCGGGTCATTAATTCTCGACCAGCCTCGGTTCGTCTCGACTCATCGCCTCGCCAGTCGACTCGTCTCCACTCGCCTCAACCTGCCTCGACTCGCCCCGTCCCCTCCACGAACATTGCCATTCAAGACTTTCACTCTCCAAGAACAACAGCAACATTAATTCACCTTTAGGCCATCATAACGCCTAACTGTGCTCGGACATTTATTAGGCGCCCAGGAGAGTGCAAATTCTCCCACCGTAGGTTGGACTAGACTAACTAACACACTGCATAGTCCACCTAGGGCCCCTGCGGGCGTCTAACGATACATAATTATATAACTAATCCAAATTGATCACCATGAAAAAGGGACACAGATAAATAATAGAGCCCATGAAATAAGAAATAGTAACATACTGACAATGTGCTAATGATCTATAAAATGAATAATCATCCATCCGTCCAATTAGTATCAAGAAAAGGTATGTCCATGTAGCTTGGTGGGCTAGAGAAGATGAATTTTCGCAGGAAGGCCATAGTGTTGTTCCTTCAAGATGTTATGACTTGTGCGATTTTTGCTTCGTCTACACAGTCCTCGTATTGTACGAGTTCGGTGATGAACTCATCAGCTTGCTCCGCCGGCAGATTCTCAATATAAATCAAGCCTTTACTCATGGAGAAAGTTGGATGTGGTATGATTGTGCACGACTTTTGGTAAATTCTGGTCTTGGAAAGCATCGTGTGAATTTGGAGTTTTTTATCTACTTCAATGGATGGAGTTGCGACCGAGTGCCTGAAGAAGGGTGGAGTAACGATTGTCGAATGGTTGGTGAGGTTACTGAACTTGTGTTTTGCGGCAGGCGTGGTACCGAGTGAGTGGCGCAGTGCCTGCATTGTTCCGCTATATAAGGGCAAAGGAGATAAAAATGAATGCTGCAACTCGAGAGGTATCAGTCTGTTATGTGTTGTTGGTAAGTGTTACGGGAGAGTGCTGATCAAAAGGATTAGAGACAGTACGGACTGCGCAATTGGAGAGGAACAGTGTGGCTTTAGGAGTGGTAGAGGGTGTACCGATCAGATATTTGCAGTGAGACAGGTATGTGAGAAGTACCTTGCCAAAGGAAAGGATGTGTTCTGGGCCTTCATGGATCTGGAGAAGGCATACGACAGAATTGATAGGGAAGCGCTGTGGAGGGTGTTGCGTTTGTATGGAGTGGGCGGACATCTGTTGAAAGCAGTGCAGAGTTTCTATGCTGACAGCCGAGCATGTGT